>JALJCO010003477.1:0-72500 GCA_023101725.1 Atherinomorus stipes
CCCGGTTCGATTCCTGGTCGGGGACCCTTTGCTGCATGTCACTCCCCAAACTCTCATCCCCTTTCCTGTCACTATACACTGTTGTATAAAGGCCACTAGTGCCCAAAAATCCTTTAAAAAAAAAATAAAAAAAATAAAAAAATAAATCTACCTCTCCAGGTGAATTTCCAACTTTTCCCCCCTACACGCCCACATTCTACCATAAACGGTCAATGCAAAGCACCTCATGGATGTTTCTGCATACAAATAAGCAGCTGATATGAAGCATTTAAACTTGATCGTAGCGGCCCCTGAGAGAGAATGAGAAAAACGCAGTTTCATGGAGGATGAGGGGAGATTCGTGGTGGTGGGGGCTCCAAAAACATTTTATTTGGACTTCATTTAAGTGGAATCACAGATAAACAGAAGTGACGGCACGTTGCTGCAGCGGTGAATGAACACCGGAGCCATCGAAGTCAACAACTGCACCGGGATTAAACGGTTCTGGCAGGTCGGTCGAGTCCAGTTTCAACACAGATCTAAGAGTTCCTAAGCCACAGAGCTCGGCCCCCAGATACCAAGACGTTGTTGTTCCTGACGCGACGGCTGAGCTCTTTATTGTGGTATATCAGATCATCCTGCAGCATCTACATGTGAGGCTGGAAAACTGCAGAATCTTCATGAATTAGGGGGATAACAGGGGGGGGGGGGGGGTTATGAATGAAATGAAATGAAAAATACTTCTTTTTTTAACAATATAACATCTATGTAACATACCAATAATATAAAAAAAGTAAAAGTGCAACAATAATCATGTATGCATATGTACACAACTGTAAGAAAACATGATAAAAAACAGCTTAGCTGACAGAGATATGAGAGGGGTTGTGTAAGATATTTCTAAATTGTGATTTTTATTATGAGTTAGGCTCTAATTTATTTTATAGAAAATGAATGCGTTTATATTCCTACAGATTAATCTCCTGCATTAGCAGATTTATTTTGACAACCCTAAAAATTCTAAATGTATTTAGTTTACAGCGATTACAATCGTCTGGCGTACTCTCTGAAATGAGTAAGAATCCCCAGTTTGGGAAGGTTGCTCAGGGACAATCTATCGGCATCAGTCAGTAATCATACAGGAAGATATTCGTGGTTTCTAAAAACTCTCTCCATCTTTATCCTCTTCTTTACATGATCTTCCAGCAGTGCAGCATTACGCACGAGTGTCACCGTTTCCTCAGTAATTACAATCAGCCTCCACACCTGGTTACAGGTAACCTACCAATCAGTGCCATCACTATACTGAAGATGTGCTGTAGCTCTCTTAAATGAGCCCTGATGGATCGTACAGCTCAATCCAGGACCAGACGGGGGTTTACCAGAGTCCAGTCTGATATGATGGTTAATGCTTGAAGGTGACTTAAAGGGGAAGTTCAGAATTTTTTTGAACATAGGGCCTCATTTACAAGTGACAGAATACTACTTATTACTGAAGACAGTTTCAAAATATTTCATCCCGTTATTCTAGTTCCAGGAGGTTGCTGATGCTAATGCTAGTGGAAGTCAATAGGAATCTGCTAGCCTGTCATTAAAACCAATCTTATCCACTCCAGAGAAGATCCGAGGCAAATCAGCAAGCCTGTCTGTGTAAATCCCGTGTTAAACTAGTAAACTCAGGTGTTAAAAAAAGTAAAACTAGCCTTGTATGACAAATTTTGTATTACATATTAAGGAACTAGTTTCTTACCAGCTTTCTACCTTTGCCAGTGTATTCCGGTTCATAGAGACATGGTGACAGTTAGTTTGGTGGAAAAAAGTTCAAAATCATCTTCAAAATCCGACATATCCTCATGCCTTTCAGACGTGGCCGTATTTTAGACTTTATATTTGTGTAATCAGATTCCTTCATGCATGTAGCAGCAGATGACATCACTCTGCTGCCAAATACAGGAAGTAAAACTTTGTAAAGTTTCTCAGCAGCAACAATCAAAATGCAACAAAATGCAGGTTAGTTTTATTTGTAACACTATTCTGGTAATACGGCATTTGCACAGATAGTCTGAATTTATAAATGATTTGCCTCGGATGTTCTGTGGAGTGGATAAGTTGTTATTAATAACAGGCTAGCAGATTCTATTGACTTACACTAGCATTAGCATTGGCGACCCACTGGAACTAGAATAACGGAATGAAATATGTTGAAACCGTTTTCAGTGATAAGTAGATTCTGGCTCACTTGTAAATGAGGCCTTATGTCAAAAAATTCTGAACTTCCTCTTTAAATGCCTAATCTCACCAGCGGCATCGCCAGTTCCCCGTCTCCAAAATGTGTGTGCGCAGGTTCAGAGTTTGCGTACAGGTGCGCACATTTTCCCGTCAGGTTTGTTTTTATAAATCAGAAACTTTGCGTGGAAAATTACTTACGCCACTTTCAGGCTGTTTTGTGCGTAAGCAGCCATATAAATGAGGCCCTGGTTAGTCCAATTTCCAATTAGTTAAAATCCCGGTTAGGCCAGTTCCCGGTTAGTCAAAGTCCTGTTTACCAAAAGTCCTAGTTATTAAAAGTTGTGGTCGTTAAAGTCATAAAGCCTTCAAATACCCAGACAGAGAGAGAACCCAAATGTTTGATGAATTGGTGACTGAGGAAGTCCGAGCTGGACACTGAGCGGCTGGTCTGTGTCTGCAGGGAGAACTGGGAGCTGTACCTGCTGCTGCTGCTGTGGCTGCTGCTTTATTCCTTCTGGCTGCTGCCGCCGATGGACCTGAAGACGCTGCCGAGCCTGCTGCTGAACCTGGACCGCTGATCCCGGGCCGCCGGTCCCCGGGCTGCTGATCCCCGGGCCGCCGGTCCCGGTCTGTGTTCCCGGGCCGCCGGTCCCGGTCTGTCGGTCCGGGGCCGTCGGTCCCGGCCTGTCGGTCCCGGGCCGCTTATCCGGGCCGCCGGTCCCGGTCTGTCGGTCCCGGGCCGCTGATCCCGGGCCGCCGGTCCCCGGTCTGTCGGTCCCGGGCCGCTGATCCCGGGGCGCCAGGCCTGGTCTGTGGGTCCCGGGCCACTGAACACACACTGACACACAGATTAACTGCCACCGTCCTCTGCACCACTCTGACTGCACTCTAGATGAAGGATTTTAAGATTTGTTTCTAACTCAGACTGTTTTTTTTCTTTTCCTTTGTAAGAAAAGTGTTTTTTTTTCTTTTTTAAAAGATTTCTGCTGATGTGTACAAATGAAGTCTAGAAATGTAATTTTATAGTCAGATTTTTCTGAGTGAGGAAGAGTTTCTGGACTAAAGTTGCTGCACTAAATATTAGAAATGATGATTTTCTGAAGGATCTGCAACTCTGAGAAAAGCCGACACTGTTAAAATGAAGTTGTAATTTTACAGGAAAAAGTCGACATTAATCTGTGATGGCACCAGTGAGGAGTTCAGGGTCCAGCGAGGGTTTAAAAAAGGATCCTCAAGCACATCTGGTAACAGCACAGTCTCTCATTTATCCTCTACATCAGCGGTTCTCAACCTTTTTCATGATGGGTCCAAGTTTCCAGCCCAAACTGGTCCAGGTTCATTATTTAACACTGTATCAGTGTAATGATAATTTTAGGTTTATTTATTTAATAACTAAAGCAAATCCAGCTGCCTTTAACAGACTGAACCTGTAAAATGTGGCTGATAAACATGAATAACATAAAAATATATTCTGAGATCGTTCACAAACACATTTATATCACACGTAAATTTCATGGAATAAAATCAGAATTAGGCTATAAACACAAAATCTACAATATTTCACTACAAAAGAGGAACAACAGAAAAAACTGATGGAAACTGATTTAAAAAAGAGATAAAATGCTGCAGTAATAGATCACATTGAAAATAAAAAGGCTCAATCTAAATAATCTGTAAAAACCTGGATTTTATTGGTTTAGATAGGAAATTAAAGCACAAAACTTCATTCAACAATTTATTTATTTAAACGTTTGTTATAATTTTTTAAAGAACTTGCAAACGTTAACAGACATTTTCTGCATCAATTGCTGATTTTCTCTGTTTTTTCTTAAAAATTCTTTCTTCCTAATGAGTGTTAGATATTTGTTTGTAGGATGAAGCTTGCAGATAGCGTTAGCTTTAGCGTTAGCTTTAATGTTAGCGTTAGCTGGTACTCCATCCAGACTCTCAGCTCTGCTTTGTTATTTCCACTCACTAATCCATTTTGATAAACTGGAGTGGATTTTTGCCTCATTAGGGGCGTTTTGGGACCATTTCTGTCTTAATTATTTAGTTTAATTCTTCTTTACAACGTTAGCTACAGGCTAGCGGCTAGCTGAGTGTCTCCTTCTGCTTGTGTGTTGAACTCTGACAAATTAGCGCCACCAGGTGGGGAGGCTACATTACAACTCATCCAGTCATGTATAACTGTGTAAATATACGGTCCTCGGCGGCCCACATGTGGAAAAGTAAAGTTTTTGGCGGCCCTCTGGGTGGCGCTGGAGACCCGAGCTTGGGCCGCGGCCCTTGCGGTGAAGAATCACTGGTGTAGTAGATGTCCTCTTCTACTGAATCCCAACCAGCAGCAGCCTGAACCGCCTCCTCTGGTGACTCCACACAGGTTAACCTCTGTCCGTGGAAATGGATCCGATCCATGTTTCTGTTTGTAATCTGTAATTTAATCCGCAGGCTGAATGAAGACTCGTGTAATTTGATGACTTCTTGTCAGATTGCAGCTTCATTTCTTGACACTGTAAGGTTTTTCTGTAGGTGTTGCAGCTTTAGTCCAGCGCATGTACTCAGAAACCAGGACTTGTGGGGGATAGTGATGCCATGTTGCTGGCTGACAGAAAAGTTCCTTTGCCGGTGGGCTTCTTGTGTAAATCAGCACCTGAAATCCACCTGAGAGCAGGATTTCTCCTCAGGTTCAGATGACCGAGTTCTGACCCAAGGGGAGCCTCTGCACATAGACTGATGTTTGAAATGAAGGTGGTCTGGACAGGAGGAAGAATCCTGCTCTCAGCCTGAACGGAGGTGGTTCCGTCACAGTTTTCCTCCCTGCACAGCCGGTGTAGGAACAGATTCAGAGGATTCAGCTGAACCGGAACGTTCTGCACTTCCTGGTCGAGTCTGAACAGGAATCTGCTGCAAACAGAACAAGCTGCCAAAAGATCCCGATGGGGGAGCTGATGTAGAAACTCACCAACAGCCACAAAGGCACGGCTGGTTTTAACCAGGTGAATGTTTGAACAGGTGCAGCTGCAGGTGGAGACGGACGGACGGGTCGCCAGGACGGCAGGTTACCAGGGACAGATGAGTCGTTGAACAGGTGAACAGATGAGTCATTGAACAGGTGAAATTATTGAACAGGTTAGCAGATAAACTGGTTAATAGATGAATTGTTGAACAGTTGAATCGTTGAAAAGCTGAATCATTGAACAGTTGAATCGTTGAACAGGTGAAATTATTAAACAGGTTAGCAAATAAACAGGTTAACGGGTGGGTTGTTAAGCATGTGAATCATTGAACAGGTGAATCATTGATCAGGTCAGAAGGTGAACTGAAGACACGAGCAGATTAGTCATTGACCATGTGAATTGTTTAACTGGTTTACAGATGAATCGTTGACCAGGTGAATTGTGTTGAACATGTGAATATTTGAACAGGTGAATCGTTGAGCAGGTGAACCATTGAACAGGTGAATCGTTGAACAGGTGAATCGTTGAACAGGTGAACAGGTGAATCATTGAACAGGTGAAAAAGTTGACCAGGTGAACAGGTGAATCGTTGACCATGTGATTTGTTGAACAGGTGAATTGTTGACCAGGTGAATTGTTGACCAGGTGAACAGGTGAATCATTGAACAGGTGAAAAGTTGAACAGGTGAATCGTTGAACAGGTGAACAGGTGAATCATTGAACAGGTGAATCGTTGAACAGGTGAATCGTTGAACAGGTGAACAGGTGAATCATTGAACAGGTGAAAAGTTGACCAGGTGAACAGGTGAATCGTTGACCATGTGATTTGTTGAACAGGTGAATTGTTGACCAGGTGAATTGTTGACCAGGTGAACAGGTGAATCATTGAACAGGTGAAAAGTTGAACAGGTGAATCGTTGACCAATGAACAGGTGAAAAGTTGAACAGGTGAATCGTTGACCAGGTGAATTGTTGAACAGGTGAATTGTTGAACAGGTGAATTGTTGAACAGGTGAATCGTTGAACAGGTGAATCGTTGAACAGGTGAATCACTGAACAGGTGAATCGTTGAACAGGTGAATCACTGAACAGGTGAATCGTTGAACAGGTGAATCCTTGACCAGCTGAACAGGTGAATCATTGACCAGCTGAACAGGTGAATCGTTGAACAGGTGAATCGTTGAACAGGTGGTCGTTGAACAGGTGAATCCTTGACCAGCTGAACAGGTGAATCGTTGAACAGGTGAATCATTGACCAGCTGAACAGGTGAAACGTTGAACAGGTGAATCATTGACCAGCTGAACAGGTGAATCGTTGAACAGGTGAAAAGTTGAACAGGTGAATTGTTGACCAGGTGAACAGGTGAATCATTGAACAGGTGAATTGTTGAACAGGTGAATCGTTGAACAGGTGAAATGTTGAACAGGTGAATCATTGACCAGGTGAACAGGTGAATTGTTGACCGGGTGAACAGGTGAATCATTGAACAGGTGAATTGTTGAACAGGTGAATCGTTGACCAGCTGAACAGGTGAAAAGTTGAACAGGTGAATTGTTGACCAGGTGAATTGTTGAACAGGTGAATCGTTGAACAGGTGAAAAGTTGAACAAGTGAATCGTTGACCAGCTGAACAGGTGAAAAGTTGAACAGGTGAATTGTTGAACAGGTGAATTGTTGAACAGGTGAATCGTTGAACAGGTGAATTGTTGAACAGGTGAATCATTGACCAGCTGAACAGGTGAATCACTGACCAGCTGAACAGGTGAAACGTTGAACAGGTGAATCATTGACCAGGTGAACAGCTGAGGTGGATCTCTCCTGTCCTGCAGCTCTCTTAGTGTTACTAACAGCTTTTGTGGACTTTCTAAAGTTTTCTGATGAAGACATTTTCTCATGTGATCGATTCTATTTTTAACTTCTGTTCATTTTCAACGATGCCCAGTGATGAAGCACTATGACTCATCCATCATCTCATCAACCCACTCCTTCGTCCACTGCGTCATGTAGGACATTCTGTCCAGCTGCTCGTCTTCATCACATCACAGGACTGCGCTCTGAACACCAGAGAGCGTTACAACCACCTGGAGGTGGCTCATCGGGTCACCGCTGGGTCACCTGACCACCAACCCCCCTGGACCAGGCCGAACACTCCTGCTCAGGTACCTGACCCGGTCACAAAGGAGTCCACTCCTCAGCCCAAAGTGTCCCGGGACCACCCCGACCTCCTGCATACACGCCAGCAGGTCAGAACTGGACCAAAACTACATTAAGAATCCGGTTTTAATGTTTTGGCTGTTTGTTTACTGAAATGAAATGTAGATTTTTGTACCAAACATCCGAAATTCTGCTTTTAAATTCTGTTTTAAGTCCACGAGTCCTGGTACCGGATGTAAAACCACTTTTGATACTTTTGAGAAATGGCCAGATAATGTCTATCCTGTATATATGACCACATTATTATTCTGGAACTGATGATTAAAGTGCTCATATTATGCTAATTTTTCAGTCACTCATGCTTTGATTTTTCCATTCGTTAAAGGTACCAGTATGCCAGAATTACTGCCATCTTGTGGTAAAGATGGTATTTGAAAGAAAAGATGTTTT
Organism: Atherinomorus stipes; assembly: GCA_023101725.1. NCBI lineage: Eukaryota > Metazoa > Chordata > Actinopteri > Atheriniformes > Atherinidae > Atherinomorus > Atherinomorus stipes. The sequence continues at coordinate 7,771 of JALJCO010003477.1, forward strand.
CTTTTAAATAAACAGCATATTCCAGCACTGTTATGAATGTACGGTGGTCATTCGTGGGCAAAATTCTCGCAGACATAAAGATGTTTTCATCAGAAAAATGGGTGCAGTACTCCTCCAGTGCAGCCTTGTTGAATTATGAGGAACTATTTTTTGTGTCTTTTTAAGTGTTGCAGGTCTTAAATAATCTCTAACTCCACCGCAAACAAGCTAGTGCAGTAGTTTTAAGATTTCTCACTTTCATTTCATGCATTGTTCCCCGCATTCAGGGATACTATAATCAAAATAAGCAAGGACAAATATGGCAGCCTCCATATGTGCACCACCCTGCAAGTAGATATGAATGACTAATTCTAATAAAACAAACATATAACAGCTATTCTAGTGCATTGATTACACATCAATAGAAAAGTTTTGAATTATACATCACATTTTCTGCTATTGACTTTTGTTTTGTTTTTTACATACTGTACCTTTAATTTGAAAACAAAATCTTCAATTTCGTTAGTAAAATAGATAGATACTGCATTTTTAAATGTCAATATGATTTCAAAATATGAAAATGTTATTGAAATTTTTAAAAATTCTTGTGGGGTTTTTGTAACAGAACGATGAAATGTTGCGAGATTTTGTTAGTAAAATAGATCGATACCGCGTTTTTTAAATGTCAATATGGTATCAGCATATGAAAATATCGTGAAATTTTTGTGAATTCTTGCGGGGTTTCGTAAATGAATGTTGAAATATTGCGAGATTTCGTTTGTAAAATAGATCGATATAGCGTTTTTAAATGGCAATATGATTTCAGCATCTGAAAATATGAAATTTTTGTGAATTCTTGCGGGGGTTTTGTAACAGAACGATGAAACATGCGAAATTTCGTTAGTAGAATAGATCGATACCCGTTTTTTAAATGTCAATATGATTTCAGCATATGAAAATATCACGATATTTCAGTGTATTGATATTTTTTCCCACCCCTTGTCTTTAGAAGTTTTAAAGTTTTAAAGTCTGTAAGTTTTGAAGAAGAAGATTTTTTTTTTTTTTTTTTTAGACTTTAGAAACAGCGGCCTGATTGGTTAAATATCGGTTAAATATCGGTGGGGTGGACGATGTCCAACACTCAGTTTTAAGGTTGATGTGGGCCGATACTGATAGGGGGACGATTATATCGTGCATCCCTAGTTATAGCTGCACCTGAGACCACTGGATCCCCTCACAGATGATAACATCCTCATGTCTGGGAGAATTTTGGCCACTAACGGCCACCGTACGTTCACAACAGTGCTGGAATATGAAGTCATTAGAAAGAAAACATCTTTTCTTTCTAATACTTATCTTTACCACTAGATGTCAGTAATTCGTATATACTGTACCTTTAAATGAGCTTCGATTTAAAGATGGCGATGTTTCCGAATCATTTTCATTTATACCTTCTTTTTTATGAGCTAGAGCGAGAACCTGTACTTGTGAGTTGCCTTGGCCCTTACGCACAGAGATTCCTTCTGATTTTCTCACTCCTTTGGTGATTATCAACATGACCCGTTGCCAATTAACCTGACAGATGAAACCTGACCTGCAACATTGAATTAAAGATGAAAAAACAGTTTTATTGAATTCTAGAAAAATAGTTTGTAGAAAACTTTTCTTTAAAAATAAAAACATTTAAAGAAACTCTATAAAGCTAAATCATTTTGTTACCCAAGAAGGAAGATTTAAAGTTCTGTGTTGTTAAAGCTGAGATGTTTCGGACCCCTCCACACCGACCCACCACGGCGTTGGAGCTTTTGTTGGGACCTCGGCTGTTGTCATCGTTCCAGCAGAAACTGTGGACCGGAAGAAATGTCCCAGTTAAAGCTTTTGTCTCTTGTTTTGGTTTCTGCTGTCAGACTGATCAGATCTAGTAATCACATGTTCATGAGTGAAAAACTTTATTTTCTAGGTTCTTCAATATTTTAAAGGTTTTTTTTTTTGCAAATAAGATAAAGGTTTCATTCAGGTATGTTAAACTCATTTTGGTCCAGGGGCCCACACGGTGCAAACTGATCCCCAGTTGGCTGGACCAGTAAAAGAACAGAATAATAATCCATAAATAATGAAAAATTACTCATTTTCCACCTTGTTTAGTCCAAAGGACACATTACAATGATCTTTATATTTTATTTTATTTTCTTTTAGAAAACATTATCAAAGACCTGAAAACAATATTTTGTCTAATCTACACATTTACATATTTTATTTATCCTAATCTTATTTATTTGTATTATATATACCTTATAGTGCATGAAATATGTATTAAAACATGTTCATATCTAAATAAATATTAATTTAAAGAAAGAACTTTGATTATTCTTTGATTTTTCATTTCTATCATTTTGTTTTTCATATTTTCCATGAAATGGTAAAATAAAATTTAGATTTATAAGACTTGTAAATAATCACGTTTTGCTTTTGAGTAACATTTTACGTACACACACACACACACACACACACACACACACATATATATATATATTCATATACATATGTATACCGTCGTCCTCACAGTGATTCATACCCTCAAATTAAAGAAGGCAAAAAATCAGCTGTCAGTAAAATAAGATGAAACTGACAAAAGTAATAATAAATAAAGATTCTATATGAAAATGAAAGGCGTTGATTTTGAATTGGGGTTTTGAAAAAAATAAAGAACAAACACACAAAAAATAAAACAAGTAAATAAGTATGATGGGGCTCCTGCAGCTCAAAATTTATTGAGCAACATTTTGAGGCAATCACTGCAATCAGTTGTTTTCTGTAACGTCCAATCGTACGTCTGCACCTGCTGACAGGTATGTTGGTCCATGTTCATCAGCAAGGTGCTCTAATGTATCTGGGACAGTTTTGTTTGCTTGATATTCATATATATATATATAAATATATACATATATATATAGTTGAATATCCCTAACTTTTTGTGAGTAGTGTGTGTGTATATATATATATATATACACTACTCACATAAAGTTAGGGATATTCAACTTTTTTGGTTTTTGGAGAACAGGGTCGTGACGAATAAATATTTAACCATTGAACAATATTCATGTGCATTGAAAAGATTAGAGAAGGTTTAATTCAGTTCACCTGGAAAGGTTGTAGTGGATTTTAGATTCATTCTGACATCATACAAGAAGCCAAATATCCTTAACTTTTTGTAAGTAGTGTACGTATATATATGAAGATAAACAGTCACATTCAGGTTCATGACATCACTCCGATGTTTAGGTGATGGTGAAGATGTTTTACACATAAATTTATACTTTTTTTCCCCAAGTACATCAGTCACATTTACAGAAAAACTAAAACTTGTCGAGCCTCATGGGAAAACAGTAGCTTGGTAACATGAAAAAAGTTAATAAAAACGGAATCCATTTATATTGGATTGCATTTCATAAATCCATATTTTATTTCACTATTTCATGGAAGACATAAAAATAAAGAATTATAGAAATATATTTTTTTTAATCCAATTTAAAGCTTTAAATTTAGGCCATCTATCTATCTATCTAGTTTTCTGACTTCAGAGTTTCATTGTAAACATGTTTATTTCAGGCTACAATCTAACGGGTCATTTTACATTTTATGACTGATTTGCATCTCCGTGTTTCATGAACTAATTTTAGTTTAATATTATTTATTTAAGGGTTTTTGATTAGTCTTAGTGCAGCATTTTTTTTTTTTTTTTTTTTTATCTGCTTTTGTGACGTTTCATGTTCGGCTCCTGTTGGACCGTTCTGGTCCCGGTCCCGGTGGGCCCGCCCGGTAACGGGCCCGGACCGGACGCGGTGACGGAGCGCAGCGGTTGGGGCGCCGTACGTACTGCCGCTATTCCCGTTCCGTTTAGTGGAGTGACGCTCCGCCGCGTGCACCGCAGCTACGCGGATAACGTAACGTACTGACGTACCAGAGGCCCAGGTAAAAAGGAAGTGGTCCCCCGTGGACGAGTAGCCTCAAATCGGGACAACGAGCCTGGATGGCAGTGAGGATTTCCGCCGGGCCGGCTCACATCTTTTCAGTCGAGAGGTTCGGTAGAAAACGACCGTTCAGGTGAGTTCTGGAGTGAAGAGTCGGACTGTTTCTGGAATATTCCTCCGGATGAGGCGGCCCTGTTAGCCGTTAGCTGGCTGACATGGTGATAGTGCATGGCGGCTGTCCGCGCGCTCTGCGCCGTTACGCTGCTAATGTGGCTGCTGCTGCGGTTCCGGTGGCACCACCTGGCCGTACCGGCCGGATACACGTACACGAACCGGTTTATGAGCGGTACCGGTCGGGTTTCACGCATGAACTGCTGCTACAGCTGTTAGCCGTGTTGCTTAACGCTCCCGTTGCGGGAAGGTTCCGGTGCCGCCGTTCGGGTCAGGCTCCGTGATCCCGGTTCGTGTAAAGGTCCGGGCCCCGGAGATACAAAACCACTGCGAGTCCGGTTCTGACCGCAGGGTCGGGTAAGCTGATGTCACACACGGTCTCATGTGGTGACAGGGCTAGCAGGTCAGGTAAAAACACCTGGAAGCGGGTCTGAATGTGGACCATCATCTAGTCCTGCTTCCAGGCGGGGATCCAGAACCAGGTCCAGAACCATCCTGATACGCGATCCGGTAAGGGAGGCTGATTGATTTTTCATAGACTTGTGACAGGGGGCAGGTGAGGACAGATGTGATGATGGCACGTGTTGGGAAAGTTGGGTCAGGACTCTGAAGGCAGCCCAGAACCCGACAGACAAGGTCCAGATCAGCGACTCAGTCCAGAACCACTGAATGGAGATGTTCTGGTCAAAGAACCAGAACTTATGGGTGAGATTTGTTCTAACTGCCAGCAAAAACACTCAACGTCCAGCTGAGGAACAATTCTGGGTTTAGTCTGAGGTTCTGGCGTGGTTCTGCTGGGTTCACTGGTTCCCATCTGTTAGTAAGCACAGACCAGAACTCTGAAATCCATTCTGAGAACATGGGAAGTTTCTGGAACAGAGGCTATTAAAAGTGTACTGAAGAATTCTTAAAGATGCAGTGAGGCGTCTTCAGGACCCGGTCCAGAAGTCCGGTTCTCATCATCCGGGTCATTGAACCCATGTGTGTGTTTGTGACAGTTACACACTCATCCTCCCTCCACCCTGCTGCTCGCTTATATTTTGTCAGGAAGCAGCTCAGGCCCTGATCCATAGCGGGTTGGGGCTGGACGGACCTTCAGAACACATTCTTTACAACTGAAACCAACTAGCTGAGTTTGGACCCGTTTCTACAGCAGAGATGGAGATTTTACATAGAGTTCTGTTGCAACCAAAGCCGATCTGTCCTGATGGTGGCATTGGTTAAACCCAAGGTTAAAGTTGGACCAGAACAGAAAGGTCGAGAGATTTCTCCCCCATCACGTTAAACTTCAGTCTTTTGTGATGAAGTTCTTGGTCTGGTGAAGGTGTCTGGTTCTGGTTCTGCCGTGTTACATCAGGACGAACTGGTTGTAAAAGTCTGGACTGAAGAAACTGGACCGACCCGGTCCAAAGATGTCGCTCTAACTAAAACCTTCATCATTCTTCATCATCCTGTGTCATGGCAGTTTGATTGACATGAAGGGTGGAGCTTGACTCATCTATGTCTGTGTTTCCATAGCAACAACACTGAGCCCACAGATCTGTCAGTTGTAGAGAAGTCATGGTTGTAGATTTCCGTGGTATTTAATCACAGTATCACCACGATTACGCGTTAATTTCTCGGCACCATGGATGTGTAAAATCCTAATCATAAAAAAACGGAGTTCATTTATATCTGTCTTTAAATGCAAGTAAGAAAACAAAATGGATTCTCCTCAAAGAAAACAGGCAAACGCTACAGACCCTCTACCAGGACTAGACTACAGACCTCTACCTGGACTGGACTACAGACCCTCTCCCAGGACTAGACTACAAACCCCTCTACCTGGACTAGACTACGGACCCTCTGCCTGGACTGGGCTAGGACCCTCTGCCGGGACTGGCCCTACGGACCCTCTACCGGGACTAGACTACTGACCCTCTAGCGGGACTAGACTACAGACCCTCTCCTGGACTAGACTACAGACCCTCTACCAGGACTAGTTTCCAAACCCCTCTACCTGGACTAGACTACGGACCCTCTACCGGGACTAGACTACAGACCCTCTACCGGGACTAGACTACAAACCCCTCTACCTGGACTAGACTACGGACCCTCTACCGGGACTAGACTACGGACCCTCTACCGGGACTAGACTACGGACCCTCTACCGGGACTAGACTACGGACCCTCTGCCGGGACTAGACTACGGACCCTCTACCTGGACTAGACTACGGACCCTCTACCTGGACCTGACTACAGACCCTCTACCGGGACTAGACTGCAGACCCTCTACCGGGACTAGACTACAGACCCTCTACCGGGACTAGACTACAGACCCTCTACCGGGACTAGACTACAGACCTCAATTCCGTCCCGTTTACTCTGTCCAGTTTACACTGACCTGTCTACTCTGTTCCGTTTACTCTGTCCAGTTAACACTGACCTGTCTACTCTGTCCCGTTTATTTCTGTCCCGTTTACTCTGTCCCGTTTACTCTGACTTGTTTACTCTGTCCCGTTTACCCTGTCCCGTTTACTCTGTCCCGTTTACTCTGACCTGTTTACTCTGTCCCGTTTACTCTGTCCCGTTTACTCTGTCCCGTTTACTCTGACTTGTTTACTCTGTCCCGTTTACTCTGACTTGTTTACTCTGTCCCGTCTACTCTGTCCCATCTACTCTGTCCTGTTTACTCTGTCCCATCTACTCTGTCCCGTTTACACTGTCCGGACTCTCCTTGTGTCATCAGAAATTTTCACTCTGGAGACTGTTATCAGATATTTCGGTTTACTTCCTCAAATCTCTGTTACCGTGGAAACGAGAGGCCCGAACAGGACTTTTGCGTTTTACTGCCTCAGCGTTGTGTGTAAACGGTACGTGATCGTGCTCGAACATCAGCTGATGCTGTGTAAACCGTACGGCTCTGAGCTGTTCCGGTCCCAGTGTTCTGGTCCGTTCTGTCATTGACCACGTTTACATGCCATCAAAATTCGGGTTAAGGTCAATATTCCGGTTTCTGAAAGATCAGGAATAACCCGTTTACATGCGTGAGCAGACAGAGTTACTCCTGTATACATGATTACTGAAATCAATTGGAATATCCCGACCAAAACCGCGACGCATGGAAAACGTCATGATGATGGTAGATAATGAACCATCCGGAGCCACTGCGGTAAAGCCAGCCAAGTTTCAGAGTTACAGCCAAAATAACGCCGATTGGCTTGACCGCGGATCCGCGCGGAGGCGGCGGGCTTGACTGCAGTCCGGAGTGTCATAGAAGTAGAGAACGTGTTCTGAAAATGCAGCTCGGAGCACATCCCGTTTCCAGCAGAGTCCGCCGGACAGATGAAGGTCTCAGCCAGGACTGGTGGGAACGGTTGTAATGATGAAGTTAACAGACTCCGGCTGGAGTCAGTTAACTTTCCTCTATCACATCTTCACCAAACTTTTCCAGATGAGTGATGGAGCCCCGCAAGTAACTGTTTGCACACCAGCTCCTCTCGGGATGCGTGTTGCCATGGTGATGTATAAACTAGCAAGCTGTGCAGAGCACTGTCTGATCGCTGGTACAAAATACTCCCTGTAATTTAATCAAAACGCCAAAAAAGCTTGCAGATAGAGCATGCGCAGAACACAATTAAATATTCCTTTCAATGGAGATATTCCAATAAGCGTTTACATGACCAAATATTCCGGTTAGAAAAGAGTCACCCAGGGGTAATATTTGGGTTTTTAAAAACCCGAAAATGAGCATATTCGGGTTTTTGCCAGTGTTTACATGGCCGTGCGCAACCGGGTTATTGCTAGAATTCCGGTTATGAAAGAGTTATGAAGAGTTATTGGCTGCATGTAAACGCAGTGATTAATGGACCGATGTTCTGATGAGCTCTGGGAGCAGCTGTTCATGCTGGAACAGGCTCAGCTGAACATCTGTGCCCCCGCCTGGACTTTTTTCAGCGTTGTGATTAGCTGATGAAGTCCGGATGTGAGTTCTGGTCTGTGAAGCTCATCATTGGCTGTGGTCTTGTGAGCCGATCCGTCACTGGTGCGGATCTTCCTCAGGGACCCAGATTCATTTTTTGCTTCTTCGTTTGGTTTCATCATCTAAAACTGAGCTGCAGCAAAATTTCCTGCCTCACATGATGTTCCAGTCCAGGTTCAGCTGTCAGATTATGAGGCTAAAATGATGTTAAATGAACAGGGATACACGATAATTATCGGGCCGATAACAGGAAATTATGGCGTCACTCCGATGAGTCCGATATCATGACGACTTACCCCGATAACTTCTGTCCCATAAAGTTGGAATTTTTAAGATCGGACATGCAGAAGATGAAAATATCACTTTTAAGCTTTTAGATATTGCGATTGGGGAAAGAAAGTTGCTGCGTTATGGGGGCCCCAAACTGCTTCCAAACCACTTTCCCTTCTTATTTTAGACACAAACTACCCCATCCAGTTGAAATTTTTGAATTGGGATAATTAGGTATGTATGTGTGTTATCGGTGATCGGTATCGGCCTTTAGGAGCTGAAATTTATCAGTATCTGTTTTAAAAGATGGCTATCGTGCATCCCTAATATTAGTAGTCAAAAGTTTGGACAGTTTCCCATTGAATCTAATGGAAAACATGTCCAAACTTTTAACTGTTAGTTTATTGACATAAATAACACACACTATTTAAGAAAAGCTGAGCAGACAGAAAGACGGACAAGGCAGCGGAAGGTACAGCGGCAATTTTGAGACGAAAAAACAAAGCTTATAAACAACAAATGATTAGTCGATTATGAAATTGGTCACCGACTAAAGATTAGTCGACTAATTGTTGCAGGCCTAATATCAACACAATCTGAAAAAGTTTATTCTTGCGATAATAATTAGGGCTGGGAAAAATATAGATACACTGAAATATCGTGATATTTTCATATGCTGATATCATATTGATATTTAAAAATGTGGTATCTATCTATTTTAATAAGGAAATCTCACGAGATTTCGTCGCTTTGTCAAGAAATCTTGCAGGATTTTGTTGGTAAAATAGATCTATTGCATTTTTGAATATCTATATGAAATCTGCATATGAAAATATTGCGATATTTCAGTGTATTGATATTTTTTTCCAGCCCTAATAATAATGACTAACTGGTCAGATTTGTTTATGCAAATACATTAGGAACATTTTTACTCAACAATAATATGTTTCAGGGCAAGTCGTCATGATATCGGACTTATCGGAGTGATGTAATAATTTCCTGTTATCGGCCAGATAATTATCGTGCACCCGTAGTTCTCTGGACGTGTTAGTTTTTATCAGTGTCGTCAGAGTTTGGGTAAGGAGGGGGTGAATAAAGGAGATACAGTCTGACAGGTCGACCTGGGAAACGTTGGCTGCACTCGACACGTTCAGGTGGCGTTTAAGTCCTCCGGTCTTGCTTCTGTGTGGTGACCATGCTGCTCTCTCTCAGATCCGTTTCCAGCTGAACGTGTGGAAACATCCGGAGCCGACGATCGTGCGAGTTATCATGAAGCCCAGATTAAGTGTTTCCAGCTCAGCCGCCGACTCCCACCTTTTATCTGTGAGTATGTTTGCTGGTCCGGACCTCCAGCGGTGACGTGAAGGTCTCGGATCAGAGCTTCAGCGCTCCCTCTCTCTGGTCTCTCCCACCAGTGAACGTCAGACAGACAACAAAGGATGAAATGAGATAGGAGGACGACTGGAGGAGCCCCCGCCCTTCACCTCCACCTCACGTTTCTGAAGCATGGCAGGCCTGCAGCTCGTCCCTCCTGCCACTTCACCCATGGGGCCCTTCTTCGGCCTGCCGTGGCAGCAGGAGGCCATCCATGACAACATCTACACGCCCAGGAAATATCAGGTAAGCCGCGGCGGGCGCGTCGCCGCCTCCGTCCGTCAGAGCGCCGCTCACCGTCTGCCCCCCGGTCTGCAGGTAGAACTTCTTGAAGCAGCTCTGGAACACAACACTATCGTCTGCTTGAACACCGGCTCAGGGAAGACCTTCATCGCAGTACTCCTAACTAAAGAGCTCTCCCACCAAATCCGAGGACGCTTCCAAGAAAACGCCAAGAGGACGGTTTTCCTGGTGAACTCCGGTACGTGTGCGGACGCGGTCACGCTTGGGTTCGTGTTGGACTGCAGGCTGACTCTGCTCTCTGTGCAGCGCTGTCCGTGGTTCAGCAGGCCGCTGCAGTCAGGACACACTCGGACCTGCAGGTAGGAGAGTACACGGACCGGGACGAGACGTCGGCATGGAGCGGCCGCCACTGGAGTCAGGAGATAGCTCACAACCAGGTTTTTATCACCACCGTTCGTCCGATGGCTCACAGCAGAGCTGCACACGCAAGCGTCCTCGCATTTAAATCTGATCAGAGCTGCTGATCAAGTATTCCTGTTCACGCAACAGCAGCTGAAGTCCACTGAAATGTAAACGTGCTTTCCATCCTGACTTTCGGATTAGGTTTATTTATTTAGCACACATTATATCCGGTGGTGCAACGAGGGAACAAAGCTGATTGGCTTGTACAGTCTTCAAAGTTATTCATACTCTGCAGGTAAAGAGGAGGCGAAATTCACAGAAGTAATTCATATAACAGGAAACTTAAAACGCAAAGCAAAAAAAACCACCATATATGTATATAATGTATTATATAAATAAATTTACTAAGTCATAATTTAATAAAATGTTGCTTTTGAATTGTGGCTGAATAATTAAAAAAAAAAAACCAAACAATATTTCTGTTGAATCACAACTCAAAATCAGTGTCATGACTTCCATAAAATTTTTATTTAGTAGTTTTGTGTTCTCTGTTCAGACATCATTCGTGAAAAGAAAAGAAAAGTAAGATTTAATTTTTTTTAAGGTGACAGCTGATCGCCGAAACTGTCAAGGTAAAAAAATCAAACCTTACTTTTCTTTTCACTGATGATGTCTGAACAGAGAAAACAAAACTACTTGAAAGTAGATGATGAACATTTTCCAGCTAAAAATTGTATTTCTTATCACTTTTGTCAATTTTAACTTCTTTTACTGAGGGCTGATTTTTTTTCTCCATGTTTGATGAGAGGGTATGAATAATTTCGAGGACGTCACTATCACATTATTCTGATGGTTCTGAAAAGACCCAGTATGGAAGTCCTGACCAGAATTCAGCTTTTTTAAAAGTATAAAATGTTAAATGCCTGAAGAGAAAATGAGCAGAAGATTTTTACATAACTGAACATTTTTCTAAATTAAACTTGAGTTTGTTCTTTCTGTTGGTCAAACTGTCCGTTAATTTTCAGGTGGGAACCAGTGATAACCGGTATTAACCAGTTACAATAAGATTTGACCAGTAAAAATCCCTGATAACCAGTTTAAACCAGTAATAACCAGTCGTAAACATGATGAACCTGCCTGCAGGTGTCAGTTTGGACCAGTTGGACTCAGACAGGTGGGAGGACCAGCATGACCTGGTCTGTGGATCTGGTCTGTGGACCTGGTCTTTGGACTGAACCTGTAAGAAGTGTCCTTCCTCTCCTCCAGGTTCTGGTCATGACCTGCCACATATTCCTGCACGTGCTGAGGAACCGGATCTTACCGCTGTGGAAAATCAACCTGGTGGTGTTTGACGACTGTCACCTGGCCATCACAGAACACCCCTACTGTGACATCATGCAGGTGAGTCCTGGTTCTGACGGGCCGACCCGCCGTGTGCAGAGCTGAGACCGACGCAGATGTTCTGTGTGTCCAGCTGTTTGAGGACTCCACGTGTGGACCCCGAATCCTCGGCCTCACAGCTTCTATCCTCAACGGGAAGTGCGACCCGTCAGAACTGGAGCAGAAGATTCAGAATCTGGAGAGAATCCTAAAGAGCAACGCTGAAACGGCCACGGACCTGGTGGTTCTGGACAGGTAGGACTGAAACGGCCACGGACCTACTGGTTCAGGACAGGTAGGACTGAAACGGCCACGGACCTACTGGTTCAGGACAGGTAGGACTGAAACGGCCACGGACCTGTTGGTTCTGGACAGGTAGGACTGAAACGGCCACGGACCTGTTGGTTCTGGACAGGTAGGACTGAAACGGCCACGGACCTGGTGGTTCTGGACAGGTAGGACTGAAACGGTCACGGACCTACTGGTTCAGGACGGACCTGGTGGTTCTGGACAGGTAGGACTGAAACTGCCACGGACCTTTTGGTTCAGGACAGGTAGGACGTGGGGAATGCAGCTGGGCACGTTACCGGGTCCAGTTTGATTCCAGGTAAACTAGGGTTGTACAATTAATCAAAATTTAATTGTGATTAAAATTTTGTGTCAGACAATCTCCAAACCTCTGTAATCGAGTTGAAACGATTTTTTTCCCGTTTTTCTTTACACAATTTCTGAAAGTTCTTAAGTTAAAGTTAATTTCAGTGGCTTCCTCACAGGAAATTATTTGGGTGTCATTAACAAAAATGTTAGATGTGGAATGTTCTGGCATTGCTCTGAAGCTTAAAGTTTATTTTGGGATGTTTTTTATATGAATAAGAATATTTATTCAATACTGATCAAAATAATGGTGATAATGATTTTTTCCATAATGGAAGCTAAACTCGAAGCTAAGCTAGGCTCTTCGTTCCAGGTACGCCTCCCAGCCCAGAGAGGTGGTTCTGGACTGTGGTCCGTTCGTGGATAAGAGTGGCCTGTCGACCCGCCTACATGCGGAGCTGGACGAAGCCCTCCTCTTCCTCAATGACTGCAACATAGCTGTTTCTAGAGAGGACCGGGACCCCACTTTCATCTCCAAACAGGTCAGAACCAGAACCTTCATGTTACAGACTGATCAGGCTCTGCTAAACCTGAACCTCAGACCCGCCGGAACATGAAGCGGATTCAGAGACCGGCTGATCAGAAGCTCTGAAGGTTGTTCTGTGTGAGGTTATTATAGTTAACTAAAACTAATAAAAAAAACAAAAACTAAAATTGAAAAAAACATTTTCGTTAGCTGAAATAAAAATGAAAATGATGTTTTTTTTTAATAAACGATAACTAACTGAAACTGTATTGTCTTTACAAAACTATAACTAAAACTATTGTAAAAACATCCTTAGTTTTAGTCTTTGTAATTTTGTTTAATACATCAGCCTTTTGGGTTGATATGAAATCTATTTCTATTTGATCTATTTTTGCCCTACTGGTTTTACTCTGCTGACTTTCTGATGATTTTGAATCAAACTCATAAAAACTAGAGCTGGGAAAAAAAATATCGATACACTGAAATATTGTGATATTTTCATGTACTGACGTATTGATATTTAAAAACGCAGTATCAGTCTATTTTACTAAGCAACCTTGTGAGATTTCGTCGTTCTGTTATGAAATCTTGCGAGATTTCACAAGAGATCGATGAAATCTCAGGAGATTTTGTTGGTAAACTAGATCAGTATTGCGTTTTTTAACATCTGTATGAAATCTGCATGTGAAAATATTGTGATATTTGAATGTGTCGATATTTTTTCCCAGCCCTAATAAAAACTAAAACTAAGTATTTTCCAAAAAATAAAAACTAACAGAAACTGAATTGAAAAACAAAAAGTCAAAACTAAAAAACTGAAGCTAATTAAAATCCAGAACTATTGAAAGCTCGTTTGTGTGTCGTCTGCAGATCCTGAGCGACTGCCGGGTCGTGCTGCAGGTTCTCGGACCCTGGTGTGCCGACAAGGCGGCGGGCATCATGGTCCGCGAGCTTCAGAAGTACATCAAACACGAGCAGGAGGACCTGAACCGCAAGTTCCTGCTCTTCACCGACACCATCCTGCGCAAAGTCCACGCTCTGTGTGAGGAGCACTTCTCCCCCGCCTCCCTGGACCTGAGGTTCGTCACCCCCAAGGTCCTGCGGCTGCTGGAGATCCTGCACGAGTACAAGCCCTTCGAGAGGCAGCAGTTCGAGAGCGTGGAGTGGTACAACAACCGGAACCAGGACAACTACGTCTCCTGGAGCGACTCGGAGGACGAAGACGAGGATGAGGAGGTGGAGGCCAAAGAGAGGCCCGAAGCCAACTTCCCCTCGCCGTTCACCAACATCCTGTGTGGGATCATCTTTGTGGAGAGGCGTTACACCGCCGTGGTGCTGAACCGGTAGGTCCCAGACGTTCTCCTCGAGTCTCTGAGACGTTCTCCTGGTGTCTCTGAGGACGTTCTCCTCAATGTCTCTGAGACGTTCTCCTGGTATCTCTGAGACGTTCTCCTCAATGTCTCTGAGACGTTCTCCTCAATGTCTCTGAGACGTTCTCCTGGTATCTCTGAGACGTTCTCCTGATGTCTCTGAGACGTTCTCCTCGAGTCTCTGAGACGTTCTCCTGGTATCCTTGAGACGTTCTCCTGATGTCTCTGAGACGTTCTCCTGATGTCTCTGAGACGTTCTCCTCATGTCTCTGAGATGTTCTCCTCATGTCTCTGAGATGTTCTCCTGGTATCTCTGAGACGTTCTCCTCATGTCTCTGAGACGTTCTCCTCATGTCTCTGAGACGTTCTCCTCATGTCTCTGAGATGTTCTCCTGGTATCTCTGAGACGTTCTCCTCATGTCTCTGAGACGTTCTCCTCATGTCTCTGAGACGTTCTCCTCACGTCTCTGAGATGTTCTCCTCACGTCTCTGAGACATTCTCCTCACGTCTCTGAGACATTCTCCTCACGTCTCTGAGACGTTCTCCTCATGTCTCTGAGAGACGTTCTCCTCATGTCTCTGAGACGTTCTCCTCATGTCTCTGAGACGTTCTCCTCATGTCTCTGAGACGTTCTCCTCATGTCTCTGAGATGTTCTCCTCATGTCTCTGAGACATTCTCCTCATGTCTCTGAGATGTTCTCCTGGTATCTCTGAGACGTTCTCCTCAATGTCTCTGAGACGTTCTCCTCATGTCTCTGAGATGTTCTCCTGGTATCTCTGAGACGTTCTCCTCATGTCTCTGAGACGTTCTCCTCACGTCTCTGAGACGTTCTCCTCACGTCTCTGAGACATTCTCCTCATGTCTCTGAGACGTTCTCCTCATGTCTCTGAGACGTTCTCCTCATGTCTCTGAGACGTTCTCCTCATGTCTCTGAGATGTTCTCCTCACTGTCTCTGAGACGTTCTCCTCATGTCTCTGAGACGTTCTCCTCATGTCTCTGAGATGTTCTCCTCATGTCTCTGAGACATTCTCCTCACGTCTCTGAGACATTCTCCTCATGTCTCTGAGATGTTCTCCTCATGTCTCTGAGACGTTCTCCTCACGTCTCTGAGACATTCTCCTCATGTCTCTGAGACATTCTCCTCCGTCTCTGAGACATTCTCCTCACGTCTCTGAGGGCGTTCTCCTCATGTCTCTGAGATGTTCTCCTCCGTCTGGGGACGTTCTCCTCATGTCTCTGAGACGTTCTCCTCAATGTCTCTGAGACGTTCTCCTCAGTGTCTCTGAGGCGTTCTCCTCAGATTCTCTGAGACGTTCTCCTCAGTTCTCTGGGCCGTTCTCCTCAGATTCTCTGAGACGTTCTCCTCATGTCTCTGAGATGTTCTCCTCATGTCTCTGAGACATTCTCCTCACGTCTCTGAGACGTTCTCCTCATGTCTCTGAGACGTTCTCCTCATGTCTCTGAGACGTTCTCCTCACGTCTCTGAGACGTTCTCCTCATGTCTCTGAGACATTCTCCTCACGTCTCTGAGACATTCTCCTCATGTCTCTGAGACGTTCTCCTCATGTCTCTGAGATGTTCTCCTCCGTCTCTGAGCCGTTCTCCTCACGTCTCTGAGACGTTCTCCTCAATGTCTCTGAGACGTTCTCCTCAATGTCTCTGAGACGTTCTCCTCAGTGTCTCTGAGACGTTCTCCTCAGTGTCTCTGAGACGTTCTCCTCAGTGTCTCTGAGACATTCTCCTCAGTGTCTCTGAGACGTTCTTCTCAGTGTCTCTGAGACGTTCTCCTCAGTGTCTCTGAGACGTTCTCCTCAGTGTCTCTGAGATGTTCTCCTCAGATTCTCTGAGACGTTCTCATGTCTGAGACGTTCTTCTCAGTGTCTCTGAGATGTTCTCATGTCTGAGACGTTCTTCTCAGTGTCTCTGAGACGTCCTCCTCAGTATCTCTGAGACGTTCTTCTCAGTGTCTCTGAGATGTTCTCATGTCTGAGGCGTTCTTCTCAGTGTCTCTGAGACGTCCTCCTCAGTATCTCTGAGACGTTCTTCTCAGTGTCTCTGAGATGTTCTCATGTCTGAGACGTTCTCCTCAGATTCTCTGAGACGCTCTCCTCTAGGGATGATAATTGATAAGAATTATCGATGTAATGCCATTATTGATGCAGCTTATCGATTCGATTCCTTATCGATTTTCTTATAATGTCTGTCTTTGTTGTATATGAAAAGAAAAATGTAAGCTTGTAACAAAGCTTACTTTTTTTCAATGTGCTCTACATTTGAGCAGCAGATACTCAAGCAAGAAAAAAGGGGAAATAACAAAAACATCTAGAACAAAAGAAGTTTTATCTGGAAATAAATGCAGCCACTGAACTTTGATGTGGTGTTTCATGTGTATTTCACCCCTTCCCACACAAGAATGACCTCTGAACTCTGAAAAATTTACAAGAAAATCAACTATTTTTTTTCAAGAAAATTAGCATGTCTGCCTTCTCTGGATCAAGTCTGCTCCTCTGAATGTCATCCTCAAAATGATTAATACCATCCAATTAAAAAAGAAAAAAAAAAACAGCTGTCAGTAAAGTAACTTAAAACTGACAAAAGTAATGACAAATAAAATTTCCATGAAAATCCTGACATTGATTTTGAATTGTGGTTCAACAGAAATATATATATATATATATATATATATATATATATATATATATATATATATATATATATATATATATATATATATATATATATATATATTAAAAAATAAAAATAAAAAGCAAACAAGCATGATGGGGCTCTGAAGCTAAAATTTTGTTGAGCAACATTCTGAGGCAATCATTGCAATCAGGTGTTTTCTCTAATGTTAAAGAAGACTTATACACCTGTTGACAGGTATTTTAGTCCAAATTTCACAGGAAAGGTGCTTTAATGTGTCCTGGACAGTTTTGTTTCTTTATCATCATCATCATCATTATTTTCAACCACAATTCCTAAGCAATATTTCGTGTCACTAAATTACAACTTTGTAAATTGTTATTTATTACTAGTTTATTTATTTCCTTGTTATTTGAATTACTATTGTTCACTTAGCCTTTTCTTTAATTGGAAAGTATGAATAATTTTGAGGACGACTGTTAAGCATTCAATCCAAATAACTTAACCTGAAGTTCATAAAGCCTGATAGTGACATTTAATGTCAGAAAAATGCAAATTAACCGACTTGTATTCGTCTGTATTTACCAAACTGAATGGGAGAAGACATTTAACCATCATTCGCGTTAGGAGGCCAGTGATGATGTTTGTCTCATCCTCACTCATTTTGCTGCGCTCAGCGTTGAACTTTGCTATGGAGAAAGGGTTAGGCGCAGAGCCAGCTCTGCTGCCACTGCCTTTGCCACTCTGGCTGCTGCTGTCATCATCTGAAACAGCATCGTTCTTACTTCATTTTGCATCTTTAAGCACCAACGTTAACTCACATCAATAACGTTAGCTACTGCTTCTAGACAGACCAACACAATCTGGAGTGGTGTACAACGCTACGTTATCCGACACAAATAAAAAGGCTTACGTTAATGGAATACCTTAGATAACTACGGAGCAAGCTCGTTAGCCAAGTTAAATAGAGCTACCTGCTGTACCTGATGGAAAATGCTATGGAAGTCATTCGCCAAACAATAGCTATTAAGTAACAAACCAACCTGAAAATGAAAGCATGTCGCCTGATCTTGTTCTCGCTGTGACACTGCTGGAAGCTGAAGGGGGACGTTTTGACTGTCGCTCGCCTTGTTTCCACGTCTCGAAGACACGACAGGCGTCTCGCACATTGAGGTTGTGAACTGCATCTAAATGCTTTAACATGTTGGTTGTATTGCCTCCCTTACAGGAGAGCACAGCATCACTGTGGTTGCTTACAGCCTTTTTTTTCATCTTTTTTTGAGAAGTGAAGCCATGCCCTCCACCGCTTCTTCCGCTCCATCTTGTCTTTGGGAATTCGCCGACAGAAATTGCGGAAATCACGTCAAGGCATCGATAACGGGAACCGGGTCTCAAAACGGGGTTCGATTCCGGGAAATTGATCCATTTCTTATCGATGGCCCCGAGGAACCGGGTTTCGATTATCATGCCTACTCTCCTCAGATTCTCTGTGATAGGTTACCAGAACAAACCAGGTTAACCGGTTAGTCGTGGAAGAACCCGTTAAAAGTTCTTGTAGAATCCCGATGAACTCCAGACCGCTGGGATCTGATGCAGCTCCCGAGTTTTACTTCGATGATAACAGAAGTTTTCCTGCAGTAACCAATAGATGAAGCAGTTTTCTTCTTCTGTGGTTGTCTCTCCTTTCTTTTAGTTGTGGTAGATGCAGCAGGATATTATTTAAAAGGTGTGGGTAGTTTGACTCGTGCAGTTTGAAAGAAAACTTGAACAGGGTCTCCAGTAGGGATGTAACAATAATCGATAAAAAGATCAATCGGGATGTAATTCCCTGGCAATTAGTATCACCGTTTCAGATTTTAGTTATGGTCAAACCGTGATTATCAGTGATGCTGCTCATCGCCAGGAAAAGCAGCATCAGTCCCTCAGACACAGTTTGCATGTTTGTTCTCTGAAAACATGGAGGAAGGCGTTCTTGGTTCTGATTTATAGTTTTGCATAAAGCAAAGTGCACATTTATATGTTTGATGTCTACATGTTATACCAACAGAAAGTCCGTTGTGCTTATTTTTTAAAAATTGAAACTTGATGAATGGATTTTAGTGTGTGTATAAGAAAGTTTTAAATATTTTGAACAGATTTCACCAATACTACCATAATATCGATAACTGTGATAATTTTAGTCACATTAACCGTGACATGAAATTTTCTATCGCTACATGCCGAGTCTCCAGGCGTCCTGCATGAAAGACCAGTCCTGCAGATCCGTTCTCTCACTTTCTGTCCTGCAGTCGACAGCAAGCTGCTTCCTCAGCCTGAACTTCGAGTGATTGACAGCTCACACATCAGGATTCAAACACATAAACAACTTTATCAGCAGGAAGAATCAGGATTCAGCCGACGTGCAGTTAAATTGAAACTTTAGAAAATCATTTCAGCGCTGCTTGTGTCAGACGATGACGGTGAAAACAATTCCAGTTCTGTCAGATTCCATCAGCAGAAAACGGCCAGTAAACCCTGATTTTCCTCAGCGGGGACGTCAGTCAGAGGTTCTGGATTTTCTGGCGTCAGACTTGAGTGTTTCTGTGTCTGCAGTCTCATCAAAGAGGCGGGGAAGCAGGACCCGGAGCTGGCCTACATCAGCAGCAACTTCATCACCGGCCACAGCATCGGGAAGAACCAGCCGCGCAACAAGCAGATGGAGGTGGAGTTCAGGAAGCAGGAGGAGGTAAGCCGGGCCCGTCCGGGCCGTACCGCACCCCCCCACCAGGTTCTGACCCACCACACACCAACATCCTCATCCTCTCTCAGGTCCTCAGAAAGTTCCGGGCTCACGAGACCAACCTCCTGATCGCCACCAGCATCGTGGAGGAGGGCGTCGATATTCCCAAGTGCAACCTGGTGGTCCGCTTCGACCTGCCCACCGAGTACAGGTCCTACGTCCAGTCCAAGGGCCGGGCCCGGGCCCCCGTGTCCAACTACATCATGCTGGCCGACACGGAGAGGACCAAGACCTTCGAGGAGGACCTGGCCACCTACAAGGCCATAGAGAAGGTAGCTGTCGCACCACGAAGGTGATGATGATGATAACGCTGCCTAGAGATGCACCGATCCAGTTTTTTCCAATACCGATACCTGGGCTGAGCGTATCAGCCGATATCCGATACCGAACCGATACTTCTGAATGAACTGTGTACCTCAGTGTGAGTGAAGGCATCAGGCTTGACATAAACATTTAACCTTGTTAATAAAAGGTAACAAATTAACTCAGATAAACAAAGTGTAAATTTGCAGCTCAAAGAAATATCGCTTCTCTGCTCTGTGCGAGGACGATACCAACATTGCAAAGGTAGAACTGAAGTGACTGGATCGGTTTCATTCATCCCATATCGGATCCAGCTAATTAGTCGGTATCGGAGCCGATATCTGATCCTGGTATCGGACCGGTGCATCTCTCGTTCCTGATGGTGACCACGTCTTGTTCTGAGCAGATTCTGAGGAATAAGTGCTCCAAGTCCGTGGAGGTGGCCGAGTCGGACCAGGTTCTGGACGACGACAACATCCTCCCTCCGTACGTGCTGCGGTCCGATGATGGCGGTCCGCGGGTCACCATCAACACCGCCATCGGACACATCAACAGGTACCACGCTCGCTCTCAGCAGAACCCGAGCAGGGATGCTGATATGAGGGGTCGCTGAAGTTCTGGTTCTGGTTCTCAGGTACTGCGCTCGGCTGCCCAGCGACCCGTTCACGCACCTGGCGCCCAAATGCAAGACGGCGGAGACGGGAGACGGACGCTTCCAGTCCACGCTCTACCTGCCCATCAACTCCCCGCTGCGGGTTCCAGTGAAGGTACGGACCGCCACGTGTCTCCTGCAGAACCCGGTTCTGGTCGTGCTGGCCCGTCACTGATCCGTGTGTTTTCAGGGTCCCGTGATGAGCTGCGCCAGGCTGGCGGAGAAGGCCGTCGCTCTGCTTTGCTGCGAGAAGCTCCACAAAATCGGTAAATGCCTCTCCGGTCCCGATCCGGTAGAACCGTAGAACTCCACCTTCAGCTCCCGTTCTCTGGTTCTTCACAGGCGAGCTGGACGATCACCTGATGCCCGTCGGCAAGGAGACGGTGAAGTACGAGGAGGAGCTGGACCTCCACGACGAGGAGGAGACCAGCGTCCCGGGCCGGCCCGGATCCACCAAGAGGAGGCAGTGCTACCCCAAAGCCGTACGTCTGTCAGTCAGTCAGTCAGTCAGAGGCTGGTTACTGGCTGGTTAGAGTTTGGTTACTGGCTGGTTAGAGACTGGTTACTGACTGGTTAGAGTTTGGTTACTGGCTGGTTAGAGACTGGTTACTGGCTGGTTAGAGTTTGGTTACTGGCTGGTTAGAGACTGGTTACTGACTGGTTAGAGACTGGTTACTGACTGGTTAGAGTTTGGTTACTGACTGGTTAGAGACTGGTTACTGACTGGTTAGAGACTGGTTACTGGCTGGTTAGAGTTTGGTTACTGACTAGTTAGAGGCCAGTCACTGGCTAGTTAAAGTTGGGTTACTGACTGGTTAGAGACTGGTAACTGATTGGTTACTGGCTGGTTAGAGATCAGTTACTGACTGGCTACAGACTGGTTACTGGATGGTTGAGAGACTGTGGTTGCTGGCTAGGTAGAGACCGGTTACTGGCTGGTTTACTAAAGAGTTTGGCATCTACTGACTAGTTACGAGGCCGATTACTGACTGGTTAGAACCAGACTGGTCTAAGACTGACTGGTTACTGGCTGGTTGTATGACTGGATAACTGACTGGACTCTGGACTGGACTCTAGTTAGAGATCGGTGGTTACTGACTCTGTTGGAGACTGGTAGCTGTGGACTGGACTGGCTCTGGTGTAGTTTGGTTACTGACTAGTTAGAGACCGGTTGAACTGACTGGGGACTAGAGACTGTTTACTGACTAGTTAGAGACTGGTTACTCTGACTGGTTCTGGACTGAACAACGATCTGAGAACATCTGGAGCCCAGAACCTGCAGACTGGTGTGCACAAATTGGCTGGTGACTGGACTGTGGACTGTACAAACATTAGAACCAGTCTGAGTCTGGACTGTAGACTTGATTGTTGGATGAATTGTATCAGTGGATCTAGACTCTGGACTGGACTCTGGTGTGAACAGATCGGGGGTCTGGACTGGACTCTGGTGTGAACAGATCGGGGGACTGGACTGGACTGGTCTCCGTCCTGCTCCGTGAGGTCTTGATGGTTTCCTCCTCTGCAGATACCGGAGTGTCTGCGGGACAGCTACGTCGTACCTGAGCACACCTACTACCTGTACGTGATCGGGATGGTCCTCACCACGCCCCTCCCTGACGAGCTCAACTTCCGCAGGAGGAAGCTGTACCCCCCCGAGGACACCACCCGGTGCTTCGGGATCCTGACTGCCAAACCCATACCTCGCGTAGGTCTGCTGTGACGGAGAACGTCAGCACCGCGGGTTCTCGTTCCGTCTGAGCCGCAGCGTTAGCTGATCATTACTGGTCTGGTTTTCGTGATTCAGTCGGTTCTGATCCTTCAGTCAGAACTCAGGGTTTAATCCGCTGCATGTCCCTGACTCTCAGGTTTAGTTTAGGGGCCCAGTTTCACTTTTTATTTGTGTATGTCAGTTATTTTTATTTGTTTCTGCATTTTATTTGATGCTTGACATCCTCTATTTTTAGTGTATTTCTATTTTCATATACACAAAACTGAGCTTTAATTCAGATTTTTGAATCAGTTTGCTGTTTTAAAAACAGATTTTATGAACACATTTTTTCTTACACCCCGGCCTGAAGTTTTCTCTGGTTCTTTCCTTCCTGTCCACCGTGTCCAGATCCCCCACTTCCCGGTGTACACTCGCTCAGGCGAGGTGACCATCTCCATCGAGCTGCTGAAGTCGGGCTTCACGCTCGGCACAGCGCAGCTCGACCTCATCACCCGCCTGCACCAGTACATCTTCTCCCACATCCTCCGCCTGGAGAAACCTGCACTGGAGTTCAAGCCCACGCTGGCCGACTCTGCTTACTGCGTTCTACCTCTGAATGTCGGTGAGTACGGCCGCTCGCGGTTCCACGCCAGCAGCCTCTAACTGGCTCTAACCAGCTCTAACCGGCTCTAACCGCCTCTAACTGGCTCTAACTGGCTCTAACCGCCTCTAACTGGCTCTAACCGCCTCTAACTGGCTCTAACTGGCTCTAACTGGCTCTAACCGGCTCTAACCGGCTCTAACCGCCTCTAACCGCCTCTAACCGCCTCTAACCGCCTCTAACTGGCTCTAACCTTCTCTAACTGGCTCTAACTGGCTCTAACTGGCTCTAACTGGCTCTAACCGCCTCTAAAGCCCCGTTTCCACCCGCGGGTCTGGGTCAGGTCGGGCCGGGCCAGGCCGGATCGGGTGGGTTTGGGTACGGATGTGTTGATTTCACGCGTGTCCAGCAACCTGTACCTTATTCTGGAAGCGGAGAATTAGCTGGACAGCGCTGCTACGTGATTGTGTGACATATCGCCATGTAAGCCGTTTAACAAAACACGCGCCACACGGACAGAAACAGAAAGGAGTCACCCCGGCTTTGTTTTTCGCGGGGTACGAGGAAGTGGGGTTTAATGAATAGCTGATTGCTGTGTGTTAGCTCCACCTCTTTGGTCCGGATCGGTTAGGTCAGTACCCCTACCGAAGGGTGCCAAAAAAGAAGGCCGGGTCGGGTCGGATATAAGGGTACCCGTCCCAGTTTTTATCTGTGGAGACGCAAAAAAACGTGGACCGATCCGGCCCGACCCGACCCAGACCCGCTGGTGGAAACGGGGCTTAACCGCCTCTAACCGGCTCTAACCGGCTCTAACTGGCTCTAACCGCCTCTAACCGCCTCTAACCGCCTCTAACCGCCTCTAACCGGCTCTAACTGGCTCTAACCGCCTCTAACCGGCTCTAACCGCCTCTAACTGGCTCTAATTAGCTCTAACCGCCTCTAACCGCCTCTAACCGGCTCTAACTGGCTCCAACTGGCTCTAACTGGCTCTAACTGGCTCTAACCGGCTCTAACCGCCTCTAACCGCCTCTAACCGCCTCTAACCGGCTCTAACCGGCGCTAACCGGCTCTAACTGGCTCTAACTGGCTCTAACTGGCTCTAACTGGCTCTAACTGGCTCTAACTGGCTCTAACTGGCTCTAACCGGCTCTAACCGGCTCTAACCAGCTCTAACCGGCTCTCTCTGCTCCTTTAGTCGGAGATGCCAACACACTAGACATGGACTTCAAGTTCATGGAGGACATTGAGAAGTCCGAGGCCCGTACCGGCATTCCCACCACTAAGTACACCAAGCAGAACCCCTTCACCTTCAAGCTGGAGGACTACCAGGATGCCGTCATCATTCCAAGGTATGGCGCTGTCCGGCGCGGCGTCGTGCACGCGTGTGATCCTGGATCTGACCGCTCGCTCCTCTCCAGGTACCGGAACTTCGACCAGCCTCACCGCTTCTACGTCGCCGACGTCTACACCGACCTGACGCCGCTCAGCAAGTTTCCTTCGCCGGAGTACGAGACCTTCGCTGAGTACTACAAAACCAAGTACAACCTGGACCTGTCCAACCTGAACCAGCCGCTGCTGGACGTGGACCACACGTCCTCCAGGTGAGGACGACCAGGGTTCTGATGGGGTGTGATCGGGTTAGTTCTGTAGAACCCGGCATGCTTGTTGGTTCCAGTGTTGTCAGAAGAATAGATTCTCAGATACTAATCAATGCTAGAAATTAGTAGGGATGCACGATAATTATCTGTCGATAATGGAAAATTATGACGTCATTCCGATAAGTCCGATATCATGAAGACTTACCTCGATAACTTACGTCACATAAAGTTGGAATTTTTCTCGCTGAGATATTGCGATTGGGGACGGCTGGAACTTTTGATTTGGTATAATTAAGTATGTATGTGTGTTATCGGTTATCGGTATCGGCCTTTAGGAGCTGAAATCTATTGGTGTCTGTATCGGTTTTAATAAAAAATGGTCATTGTGCATCCCTAAAAATTAGTTTCTAGTTGGATATTAATTAGCACGGGTATCGATAGTTAAGCGCCGTTTCCACAAGGTTAACAATTCAGTCAACAACGAATCGATTCATCTCACGATTCATGGCTTCTGATTCGATTCAGGGATGATATTGGTTCATTTAGAACGATACGATCTGATTTAATCAGAAAGCATGAATTGTGATATGAATCCAGTTGTCGTTTAACCGAATCGTTCCTCTCCTAGTTTCCACCAGCGGGTCGGGCCGGATCAGGTCACGTATTTTTGCACCTCCACAAGACGTTACACTGATATCTAGAATGATATTCTTTGTTTTTCCTGCTTACCGGTTCTACATGCTTTTTATTTACATCCTCATAACGCTCCATCGTTTCTAAACCTGATGTATGAAGTTAAAATGAGGGGAAATTATTCTGTATCTGTTATTTCTGTTTGAATAGTTGTTTTTAGTGAGAACTGTCGGTGCTCTTGTAAACCTTTTTATTCTGACAGCGGTGTGCGGTGACGCTTCCTAACCAGACAGATGTAAATATGTCTGACTGCAGCTCAGCAGGGACGTGGGGATGTTTAACGGCTCGTATCCAGCAGTCGCTTCTCTATAGATGGTTTCTGAGCAACGTCACAGATAGGATGCGCACGCAACAGGGGGCAATAAAACAGAGGGAAAGCATTACTGAACTATGAGAAGACGTGTGTTTTACATACAAACTCGATTTTAATGCAGATTAGGTCAAGATATGACGTGAAAGTGTCGGGGAAATATAATAATAGCAGCATCACCGCCGCGATCGGCTGCATGACATAAACTGTAAACACTGTGTGTGACAGCCATCCTCTGCTGCTTAGACACGAATTAAAGAAGAAGAAACTGATTGTGGAGCCGTTTACGAACGTTCACGTGACATAACGCTTCGGAGATTTAGTATGAAGTACGGGGGTCATAAATCAGATGGCGTTTGAGTTTATACCGTTAGCTTGCTAGCAGTTAGCTAGTCTGTCTACTGTCCACCACGATCTCATACACAATAAAGCAGAACGTTGCAGCGAAACTTACCGACAGCAATGCGTGTTAGTCCCTAACAGCTGGAATCAGCTCCTTTCCAAACGTAGTGATGATGTCGTCTTTGCCTGGTTTAATCCCAAACTAGTGAAAGTTGCTCCTGTATGAAGGTGGTGAGGACGACACGGAGCTGAACTGAACCTGCTGCAGGCTGCAGATTGTTGTGGCCTCTTTTGGTTTTAACAAAGAGTCTAAACGAAAGTTTAAGCCGCTTTCTAACTCAGGTTTTTCAGGCAAATTTCAAATGAGGTCCAACACGAATAATATCCATGTTTTAACAAGAAAAATGACGTTTCCGGGTGATGACTCCCTTACCAAGTTAGTGTAATCGTGATAGAAATATAACAGCAACGCAGCGTCGCTATTTTGTTATTCGTCATCAAAATACAGATTTATTCAATATAATTTAAAACACAACGATCTCTGTTTGTTTGGTCGGGTTACTTTACATTTTTATGAATGATAAGTGCGTGTTTGGCCGTAGACTCCAATACAAAACACAGGCTTTTTGCCCCCTGGTTGCGCGCGCAACTGCCAATGTTTGTAAACAGGAAACCCATCTATATGGGTCACAAGTGTCAAATGCTTCCACCTTTTTTCTAGATCTTTCCTTCTCGGCGACTGACGGCTAATTTAAACAATTATTCTCTAGTCTGTCTGCTGAGTCCGCTGCGCCCCGTCTTCTTTTACCCCCCAGGGCTGCCGGCAGGTCACATGGCTGAAAACTATCAGTTGATTTGGTCTCAAGTATAAAGAAAAGGACATGTCGATAAGTACACTAAGAAGCGGGTCAAGTTTTCAAGTGTCTCTTCTGTATCACAGAGGGCAGTTGGAGATTGTATCTGCACAAACTAGATCTTTAAAATAATTATTTTCCATTTTTAAGGTCTTTTCTCATATTTATTTATATTTTTGTTGTATTGTTTGGATTGTTACTTTTTGGGGGGGATTTTTCTCCCCTTTAGTATCGAAAATAGTATCTGTATCGAGAAATTTTAGTATGGTGACAACCGTAGTTGTTTCTGTGTTCCCGTCCTCAGACTGAACCTGCTGACCCCCCGACACCTGAACCAGAAGGGCAAAGCTTTGCCTCTGAGCAGCGCCGAGAAGAGGAAGGCCAAGTGGGAGAGTCTGCAGAACAAACAGGTAGACCCGGGCCCGCTCCCAGGTTCTGACTCGTTGATGTGCCGGGTTCAGGACTTTCTGAGTCTGACGGGGGTTCTGGTTAACGGTGTGTGCTGTGTTTGGGTCAGATTCTGGTTCCGGAGCTGTGTGCCATCCATCCCATCCCCGCCTCTCTGTGGAGGAAAGCCGTGTGTCTGCCCAGCATCCTGTACCGCCTCCACTGCCTGCTGACCGCCGAGGAGCTCCGAGCCCAGACCGCCAGCGAGGCCGGCGTGGGGTCGCAGACCCTGCCCCCCGACTTCAGGTGACGCAGCAAGCCCCGCCCCCACTGGCTGGTTCTGGCCCGTTTCACTGCTCAGACACACACAGGTACAGGTGTGTGTGCTCTGATCTGATCTTTACCCAGCGTTGAAGACCGTAACACAAAGCCCTGTTACGTGGAATCACCATGGCAACGGCTGACAAAAACCGGGTTATTTCACCTGACTGGAGGAAGAAGTTTTTATTCAAGCGAAGAAACCGCTGCTGCTTCATTGTGGAAGAAAATGGCTGCCTGAGTCTGTGTGGGAGTGGGAGTCCACTAGGGCTGGAAAAAATGTCGATACACTGAAATATCGCGATATTTTTACATGCGGATGTCATATCAATATTTAAAAACGGGGTATCGATTTATTCTACTTACGAAATCTCGCAAGATTTCATTGTTCTGTTACGAAATCCTGCGAGAATTCACGAAATATCACAAGATTTTATAACGGACCGATGAAATCTACTGAGAACTTCAAGTTCAAGTATTTATGTCCATGTTTTTATGTGGTTCTGATGTTGTATGAGGTCCTGGCTCTGTGTGGTTCTGGTTCTGATGTTCTGTGGTTCTGGTTCTGACGTTCTGCGGTTCTGGTTCCGTGTTCCAGATATCCCAACCTGGACTTTGGCTGGAAGCGGTCCATCGACAGTAAAACCTTCAGCTCCTGCAGCGAGGACGGTGACGCTCACTCTGAGCACCAGCAGCCCGTCGGCCCGGACCCCCCCTCGGCCGAGCCGAGGCCCCGGTCGGACCCGGTTCCGGGAGCCGACTCCTGCACACGAACCCTGACAAACGGCACTGACGTGGTCGCCGACGGCCACCGAGACGAGCACCTTGACAAACGTAACGATTGCCAACGCTGCGGGCCCGGTTCTGGGCCGCAGACCCCCGAATCAGTACAAGTCACTACCTCAGCTCCTGCGCAGGCCCCCCCCAGCTCCAGTCCTCCACAGCCCCGCCATGAATGTACACCCGGGAGGACCTCGGACCACGTCAACAAAGCTACCTCAGACTGCGAGCGGGCGGCTCCAAGCAGCCCCGCGGCACCTTCCCCCGACCTCGGAGACTCCCCCAGGAACCTGGGGCCCAACCCCGGCCTCATCCTGCAGGCCCTGACTCTGTCAAACGCCAGCGACGGCTTCAACCTGGAGCGGCTGGAGATGCTGGGAGACTCCTTCCTGAAGCACGCCATCACCACGTACCTGTTCTGCACCTACCCCGACGCCCACGAGGGCCGGCTCAGCTACATGCGCAGCAAGAAGGTGAGCCAGCGTCTCTGGAAACTGTCCGTCCTGGTGCAGCTGCACTGAGCTCTGTACTCTCTACCTGCCGTCCAGGTGAGCAACTGCAACCTGTACCGTCTGGGGAAGAAGAAGGGTCTTCCCAGCAGGATGGTGGTGTCCATCTTCGACCCCCCCGTGAACTGGCTGCCTCCGGGATACGTGGTGAACCAGGACAAGAGCGGCACCGACAGGCTGGAGTCGGAGGAGGTCGGTGAACTCGCCTCGTCGTTAATGAGCGTGCTCGTTTTTACTATCGATGGAGGTTTCTGTCAGTTTATGGACAACAAAGTAATTTACGTTAAAGGTGTAACAGCACAGTGTTAAAGAAATTCATTCATGACAGGAATTAAAATAAACCAAAAAATGAAATAAAGTGAAATAAACAAAATGAAATGATTGTTAAAAACAAATAAATGATGAATGAAATAGTTAAACGAAATAAATTAAATGAAGTAAAACCAACATTAAAAGATAAAGATAAATGATTGAAAAGAATAAATGACCAAAATATCTGAAATACACTAGAATACAGTTGAAAAAGATAAAAAATTTTTTTTTAATGGAATCAAATAAAGAAAAGAATAAATTAAATAATACAAATTAAAAATGCAGTCAAATGAATTAATTAAAAACGCAAAGTTAATTTTAAAAATGGAGAAAAAAAATCAAATGAGATCAAAGGAAAGAAAAAAAATACAAGAATATAACTGAAAAATACTGTAAAATAAATTAAAATAATACATTTAAACAATTGAAATCAAATGAATAAATTAAGAATATAAATTGAAAATAAAATAAATTCTTTAAAAACACAAAGTACTTTAAAAAAATCAAATAAATATATATCAAATGATATCAAAGAAAAGAATAAATGAAAAGTATAAATGAAAAATACAGTGAAATGAATTAAAACACAATACATTTTAAAAATTGAATGAAATAAAATGTATCAAATTAAATAAAATAATATTAAGGAAGAAATAATAAAAATTATTAAAGATTTAACAATTAAATTAAGTAAAAAAAAAAATTATTCCAGCTTTGACCAACAATCTCCACACTTCTTCATCACATTTTGTGTTTTGGCTCCCATTCTGAATGATGTGATCAGAAACCTGATATTCCTTATCTGCAATTACACCAGAACACGGTCGTCACTGTGAGTCTGGGTCCTGTTGTAGTGACATAAATGCTGGCAAAGGAGGCTCAAATGACTAAATGCAACTTCTTCCATGCATCTGTCTCCTGTTTTCCAGCAGGATCAGGCCGCAGAAGAAATAGATGCCAATATGAAATGTAAACATAGAAAAATATAGATAAAATGCAGGAAATATGAGTTGCAGTCTGAAGAATCAACAATTGTTTTGTTAAAAGACGACAAATAAAAAAGTTTTAACTTGTATTTGAGCGGCTGAGAGTTTCTGGTGTAGTGATGCGATCTGTCCACCAGAGGGCAGCGTCCCCCTCAGCTGGCTCTGAGTTCTGCAGAACTCAGATGTCATCTTCATCAGTCAGATAGCTGCCTTATTGCAGTGGTAAAGACGATGCGGTTGCCCCGGCAACAGCGTGCTAAGCTGACTGATCAGAACTAACCGTCCTTCCTGTTTGTGTCCATCATCCAGAACAAAGACGAGCCTCTGTCCAACGGGAGGTCTGGGAATGACTTTGACGATGAGGACGATGACGGCGAGGACGTGGACGAGGATGAGCTGATGATGAAGGACGAGCCGAAGGACGAAGTCAACATGGAGGACGACCTGGAGTACTACAAGGAGCACATCCGCTTCATCGACAACATGCTGCTGGGATCCGGAGCGTTCGGGAAGAAGATCTCACTGAGCGGCTTCCCCTCCCCCCTCAGCCCGGCGCCGGGCCCCTCCCCCCACCGCAGAGCCTTCCTACGAATGGAAGGCCCCCAGAAGCCCCCCAACCCCACCGCGGCCCACTACCCCCCAGAGTCGGCGTCCAGCGGGCCGACGGCGGAGGAGTTCGACTACAGCTCGTGGGACGCCATGTGCTACCTGGACCCCAGCAAGGCGGGCGAGGAGGACGACTTCGTGGTGGGTTTCTGGAACCCGTCGGAGGAGAACTGCGGCACCGAGCTCGGGAAGCAGTCCATCTCCTACGACCTGCACACGGAGCAGTGCATCGCCGACAAGAGCATCGCCGACTGCGTGGAGGCGCTGCTGGGCTGCTACCTGACCAGCTGCGGGGAGCGGGCCGCCCAGATGTTCCTCTGCTCGCTGGGACTGAAGGTGAGCCGGAACCAGAACCCGCTCCGGGCGGTCGGATCCGTCGGTACGGTTCCATCTGCTCCAGACGGTCCGATCCGTGAGCTCGGTCCCATCCGCTCCAGACTGTCCGATCCGTGAGCTCGGTCCCATCCGCTCCAGACTGTCCGACCCGTGGGCTCGGTCCCATCCGCTCCAGACGGTCCGATCCGTGAGCTCGGTCCCATCCGCTCCAGGCGGTCGGATCCGTCGGTACGGTTCCATCTGCTCCAGACGGTCCGATCCGTGTGCTCGGTCCCATCCGCTCCAGACTGTCCGATCTGTGAGCTCGGTCCCATCCGCTCCAGGCGGTCGGATCCGTCGGTACGGTTCCATCTGCTCCAGACGGTCCGATCCGTGTGCTCGGTCCCATCCGCTCCAGACTGTCCGATCTGTGAGCTCGGTCCCATCCGCTCCAGGCGGTCGGATCCGTCGGTACGGTTCCATCCGCTCCAGACTGTCCGATCCGTCGGTACGGTTCCATCTGCTCCAGACGGTCCGATCCGTGGGCTCGGTCCCATCCGCTCCAGGCGGTCCGATATGTCGGTACGGTCCCATCCGTTCCAGACGGTCTTATCCGTGGGCTCGGTCCCATCCGCTCCAGGCGGTCCCATCCGCTCCAGACTGTCCGATCTGTGGGCTCGGTCCCATCCGCTCCAGACGGTCCGATCCGTGGGCTCGGTCCCATCCGCTCCAGGCGGTCCGACACGTCGGTACGGTTCCATCTGCTCCAGACTGTCCGATCCGTGGGCTCGGTCAGATCTGTTCCAGACGGTCCGATCCACTTCAGATGATCCGATCTGCTCTGGGCGGTCCGATCTGCTCCAGATGGTCCGATCTGCTCCAGACAGGCTGATCCGTTGGCTCGGTCCCATCTGCTCTGGACGGTCCGATCCGTCGGTACAGTTCATTTGGCTCTGAACTGTCCGATCTGTTGGCTCGGTCCGATCTGCTCCAGATGGTCCGATCCGACAGCTCGATCACATCTGTTGTCTCAGTCTAATCTGTCGGCTTGGTCCCATCCTCCTGCACGGTCCGATTCACTGCCGACGGTCCGATCCATCGGCACGGTCCGATCCGCTCCGGGTGGTCCAATCTTCACTGAACAGTCCGATCTGTGGCCTCGGTCCAAATCGCTCAGGATGGTTCCATCTGCTCCGGGTGGTCCGATCCGCTCTGGGCGGTCCGATCCGTGGCCCGGTCCCAGCGCGTGACGCGCCTGTTCTGGTGTCCCTGCAGGTGCTGCCGTTGGAGCGGGGGAACCCGAGCTGTCGGAGCTCGGCGGTGGACCTGAGCTACGGCTGGCTGAAGATCCCGCCCCGCTGCATGCTGGACCACCCGGACGCAGAGCGAACGCTGCAGCACCTCATCTCCGGCTTCGAGAACTTCGAGAAGAAGATCAACTACACCTTTCAGAACAAGGCGTACCTGCTGCAGGCCTTCACCCACGCCTCCTACCATTACAACACCATCACAGGTCAGACCCGCGTCCCGGTACCTTCTACCAGAGGTGGAGAGTAACTCATTACATTTACTCAACTTACTGTAATTAAGTAGTTTCCGTGAGTAATTTATCATTTTTTTGAAGAGTTTTTGAAATGGGTATAATGCTTGTTTTCAATGGGCAGAATATTCTGAACCTTTATTTAGCAGTTTCTCATTTGTTCATTCAGACTATGTACTTATTCAGATTTATTTATTATTTCAGATTCATGACCAATTTTTACAAATTAAAAAATACAAAAAAAAGAGCACAATTTGTTAATAAGGTACTAAATCTCGCGAGATTTCATGAAAACCCACGAGGTTTCGCAACAGAACAACAAAGTCTTGTGAGATTTTGTTAGTAAAATAGATCGATACTGTATTTTTTAAATGTAGATATGTCAGCATATAAAAATATCAGGATATTTCATTGATATTTTTTCTCCCCCATATTGATGACTAGAATAATCTGATCTCCAGAAATCAAATGATCAGATTTCGGTGAGCTGTAAACGGTCTCAGTGAGACATCTGTTCACATAGACGATCTCTGCTGTGTCCCAGCTGTTCGTTTCCTCTGCTTCAGTGTTTTGGACTCTTTCAGCCTCCGTAGATTTCAGCTCAGATTGATGCTCATGTTTTTGCAGCCGCAGCAGCTTCGGATCCCTCAGAGGTCCGATATCTGTGACCCGGTCCGGTTCTGATGAGTCTGTCGTTCCCTCCTCAGATTGTTACCAGCGGCTGGAGTTCCTCGGCGATGCAATTCTAGACTACCTCATAACGAAGCACCTTTACGAAGACCCGCGGCAGCACTCCCCCGGCGTGCTGACGGACCTGCGCTCGGCGCTCGTCAACAACACCATCTTCGCCTCTCTGGCCGTCAAGTACGACTACCACAAGTACTTCAAGGCCATCTCGCCGGAGCTGTTCCACGTCATCGACGACTTCGTGCAGTTTCAGCTGGAGAAGAACGAGATGCAGGGCATGGACTCCGAGGTGAGTTCTGGTTCTGAACCACGAGGCGAGTCCGGTTCCTGCGCCAGTCGTATCAGGACCGAGCAGAACCTGCGTTTGGATTTAATTTGCCTGGAAATGAGAATGTTGGCACCAGAACCGGCCCAGTTCTGCCTCAGGGACCGCCGACGCAAACATGCTGCAAACAGCAGCTGAAAGAAATAAAGACGGTCCTGCAGGAGGTCAGCTGGGTCAGAACCAGTCCAAACCGGATGCAGCTGGTCTGTGTGTGTGTTTTCAGAGAGATTTTAATTGTGTTTACATGTAGTTTCTCTGATAATCATGATGGGAAGTAGAAGGAAGAGGGTGGGGATTATTCCTCCTCTCTGATACCAGCTGGTTGGGTTTAACAGTCGGGCTGCCACAATCAGTGGATTAATCGACTAGTTATCGACGATGAAAATAGCAAACAACTACCGTATTTTCCGTCCTGTAAGTCGCATCAGTGAAAAAGGCATCATGAAGAGTAAAAGAACGTATAAAAGTCCCACTGGACTATAAGTCGTATTTATTTATTTAAATAGGGTGATTTTTGGATTTTTCATACCCAGTTTGGTGAATTTTTAGCAGTAACAATCACTCCGACTCCAAAGTTAATGCCTGTAAGTGATCATAAACATCATGATTAAGAAGAATAATCATCCCTGGTTCAAGAATTGACACTTAAAAGTATAATAAATTGTATATATTCTGATAAATATTAAGTTGTTGGTAAAGTTACCAAGTTTTTAGAAACATTAGAATTAGCCACATGTTGGCGAATACCTGCTAGTATCTGATATATGGTAGTATCTAATACCTGCTAGTATCTGATATATGGTAGTATCTAATACCTGCTAGTATCTATAAAAGAATAAAAAAATAAATAAAAAAAAAAAAAATACCTGCTAGTATCTGATATATGCTAGTATCTAATACCTGCTAGTATCTGATATATGGTAGTATCTAATACCTGCTAGTATCTGATATATGGTAGTATCTAATACCTGCTAGTATCTGATATATGCTGGTATCGAATACCTGCTAGTATCTGATATATGCTAGTATCTATTACCTGCTAGTATCTGATATCTGGCAGCCAGATGTCCAGCATGAACTCGTCCGGCTGCGTTGACGATATTTTGGGATCTTTGTTCTCAGGGCAGAATATAGTTGCATCCCTCAGAATATGAGAGATGCAACCTCACAGGTATCGGTTGATACTGGATATTGCAATTTAAGAGTTAGACAATATTGATATCTGTAAAAAAGCCAATATCGAACATCCTTCTTAAAACAAAATGATGACGACACGCAGATCAAAGGATCATCGTTTCACTGAAAACTGATGATCAGTGTTTTATTGATCCTGTTTCCGGACGTTTCCGTATCAGCTGACGTCTTCCCGGTTTTTCCTCCAGCTGCGACGCTCTGAGGAAGACGAGGAGAAGGAGGAAGACATCGAGGTCCCGAAGGCCATGGGGGACATCTTCGAGTCCCTGGCCGGAGCCGTGTACATGGACAGTGGGATGTCTCTGGAGACGGTGTGGCAGGTGTACTACCCCATGATGAGGCCTCTGATCGGTGAGGAGCGTTGCCACGGTAACGTGTTTGTCTGCCCGTTTGCTTGCTTCATCGTTCTTCATCCTTCCTCTTCCAGAGAAATTCTCAGCCAACGTGCCGCGCTCTCCGGTCCGGGAGCTGCTGGAGATGGAGCCAGAAACTGCCAAGTTCAGGTAGGACCGGGCCGGGCCGACCCGGCTCCGTCACATCTCCGACCCACAGGTTCTGGTTGGCTCACCGTCCGTCTCCTCTCCTGTTTCAGCCCTGCAGAGCGCACGTACGACGGGAAGGTGCGCGTGACGGTGGAGGTGGTCGGGAAGGGCAAGTTTAAAGGAGTGGGCCGCAGCTACAGAATCGCCAAGTCGGCGGCGGCGCGGCGAGCGCTGCGCAGCCTCAAAGCCAATCAACCTCAGGTCCAAACCAACTGAGCTCCGGCCCGAGCTCCCAGCAGAACAAGCTACGACGGAGAAGAAGCAGCTTCCCCGCGCACGCCTGCGCGTGTGCGCGGGCGGCACCTCCGGGGAACGCCGGCACGACGGCGGACTGATCTGACATCACATGGTTCACCTTTCGTTTCGTTTGCGCTGACACAATCTTTCCTTTCTGCTTCGTGTGATCACATGACCGCTTTATTAGCAACGCGTCGGAGGCCGCGCTCGCGCTCCGTAGAGTTAGCCCGCTCAGACCGCGCGCCGCTCCGCGATTGGCTGCCGGAGCTTCGGCCGGTCTCCACGGTGTTCCGATCCGATTTGCACTTATTCCATTAGCCTGTCGATGACGTCACATCCTCTCCAAACCAGACGCGCAGCGGCGTGAACGACTATCCGAGACGAAACTTCACATCCTGAGAGGGATCCCAACATTCCCAGTTACTGTAATTTAACGTAGTTCGGAAGCACTTGGTTGCATGTTGTTGTAGCTCGTGTGTAACCATGACAACTGGACGGCTTGTAAATGTGTGTGTGTGTGTGTGTGTGTGTGTGTGTGAGCGCGGCGGCGCGCTCGTGGCATTATCTCGGCTCGCGCGTAGATCCGAGGAGAGGGAGGCGGCGTTCCCTCTGCTCCTCTCCCGCCGTTCCTACCAAAGCTGATGTGACACTATGAGGCGATTCCTGAGGAAAGCAGCTTCTTCTTGTTGTTAATGTCGCTTCTTCGTCATCACCTTCCTCACCTGAATACCTCAGTTAATTGCATGCATTTCTGTTTCTTTTGTTTGGTGCTATGTTTTTGTATTAAGCTTGAACTTCTCATCTTTTTTGCACTGTAACTATGATACCTCTTTATTTGACCTTTGGTTTGTTTGGTCGTCCTGTCGCTGCAGAGGAGAGCCGCCATGTGACTCCTCCCCCTCCCACTGGATGACTGCAGGGGGCGGGGCCAGGGAGTGTTAGTTTGGGACTGGGTCAGGGCTGCAGAGGTGATCAGGCTGCACTCTGTTCGTCTGTGTGGCTTCTACCTCAGCACACACACACACACACTGCGTCACATGCTCAGTATTCAGCACACACACACACACACACACACACACTGCGTCACATGCTCAGTATTCAGCACACACACACACACACTCGTCTGTATCTCAGTGCCTTCTCTGATGGAGGAGATCCGTGTCTTTGATCCATGTTTTAAAATGAATGTTCACTGTTTTTATTTAAGATTTTCCTCAGAGCTGTTTACAGACTGTACGGTGGCCCGGAGAGCTCAACACACACACACACACACACACACACACACACACACACACACACACACACAGCCGCAGGTGTGTGTTGACCTGTCTGACTCCATCAGATTACCCACAGCAGCTTCAGAGACTCAGACTCCTCCCACACAGCCCGCTCTGCTCCGATTGGTTAGTTCTGATCAGGCTCCGCCCACCATTCGGCTCTGCTTTAAAATGTGAAACATAATTTAATTGGCCGGGGGGGGGGACACGCCCCCCAGCTCAGGATGAGTCAGCAGTATTTATTTTCCAGTCCGAGTGGGTCTGAATCTCATCAGCTTCCATCTGGATTCGGGTTTTTAAGACCTGGGACCGGTTCAGGATCCATCTGGATTCTGATCCGGATTCGCTTTGGAATCTGATCTGAACCTGAAATCATTTCAGAGCCGGTTTAAACTCGAATCTTTCCGGAATCTTTCCGGAATTTCTTGGAATCTGAAGAGAATCTGTTCGGAATTTGATCAGAATCAAACCAGAATCTGTTCTGGATCCATTTGGACCAGAATCAGGACCATCGTCATAATTTCAGAATCTGAACAGAATTCTGATTGGAATCATTTTGGATTCCATCTGGATTCTAAATGGAACCCGTTCAGAATCAGTACTGAAACCTTTGAAACGGGTCCGGTTCTGGTCCGTACCACTGCAGATCTGTAGTCTGTTGGTGTTGAGCTCTGCGGGTCTCTGGACACCTGGGCGGTTCTGACCCAGACTGTCGGTTTAGGTCCGGTAGAACCTTCATGATTGCAAGCGGAACCGGTTCTGGTCTTCATCCCTGTCGTTGGTGTTCGGTCCGGCAGAGTGCAGTCTGTCCTCACCTCCGAGTCCGGTCTGACCCGACCCGGTCTGCCACAGACTGGGATGTTACCCGGGTCACCTGTCACACACACAGCAGGGAGGGGGCGGGGCTCTTCAGCGGAGAATGTGAAGCCACGCCCGCTGCGTGGGGTTGCGGGGTCGGGTCAGCGGCGGGTCGGGTCGGGTCGGGTCCGGCGGCGTTCTCCTGCTGGCAGATTGTTTTTCCTTCTCTCGGTGAACATGTAGCACAATGAGCTTTGCACTTGGCGCCGTACGTTACCTCATGTCAGAGTGAAAGGGAGTGAAGATGGGGGGGGCAGAGTCTGCACGCCATCGGTTCTGGTTCTGGTTCTGGTTCTGGCTCCGCGGCAGTCTGGGCTGCTGCTGTCACAGGCTGATGAGGGGGGGGTCAGCAGCTGACGCACACTGTAAGAATCCGTCACATGACAGACAGACCCGGTCTGTGTTCCTCACTGACTGTTCTGACCCGGTCCTGGAGCTCAGAACCGCCTCAGTCCATGGAACCAGCTCCGTGATGGGGCGGTTCTGGTCTCTGCGGAGGTTCTGGTCCAGATGTTTCTGTCTGAGCTCCAGGAGGTGGCAGCAGTCCGCCGCGATACGAAGCCCTGCAGCTCAGAGAGGACCGGTTCTGTGGGTCCAGTTCTGGGTCCGGATGGTTTCTGACAGAACTCCAGGTCGGTAGGGCTGTGCGATATAGTGATAAGATATTGCGATATATTTTCCAGATTATTCCATTGTAGTATTGGTTGTGCAAATGTTCGTAATGACCCGGCTTCACCTCAACCGACTACAAAGGGGTCACCTAGATATTTAATAAGGGTGGGAAAAAATATCGATACACTGAAATATCGCAATATTTTCATATGCTGATACCATATCTATATTTAATTACATGGTATCGATCTATTTTACTAATGAAATCTCACGAGATTTCGTTTTATTACGAAATCTCATGAGATATCATAAAATAGTGCAAGATTTCATAAAACTAAGAAATATCGCAGTATTTTGTGAAATTTCATGAGATTTCACGAAATACCACGAGATTTCATACAAAAACGAAGTATCGCGGTATTTTTTAAAAATCTCATGAGTTTTTGTAACTTAACGATATCTTGCAATATTTCATGAGTGAAATAGATCGATAACACTTTTTTAAATATAGATATGGTATCGGCTTATGAAAATATTGGGATATTTCTGTGTATCGATATTTTTTCCCACCCCTATTATTTAAACTATCTGGAAGACAATCCTCCCCAAGACTTTTACGAAGAAATTATAAAAAAAAACAGCCAATTATATTTAATTACTGTGATTTAACAAACATTTCTAACCGGTGTTTTGTCAGTTTCATCTCTGCAGTGGAGCGAAATCTTTACGATAAACGTGTTTCAATCGGAAAAACAGCTGTTTGATATGAAATGAAACTTTTAGACAAATTAGCGTAAAAATACCGGGTTGTATCGTATATCGTCATCATAAATAAATATATCGTGAGATATTTGGTCTATATTGCCCAGCCCTACAGGTCAGGTGTTTCTTTCCTCTAACAGCTGATGACAGCAGTCCAGAACCAGCAGCGCTGACCTGGGCTCAGTGTGGGAACTCTGGGCCACCAGGAGCTGCAGCCGACCCATCCGGGTCAGAACAGAAAGTGAAGTCCAACATACTGTAACAGCGAGCTGCACCTTACGGATCACAGAGACCTTTAATGTTTTCTTGGATTTTCTGTTCTTTGTTGTTTCTAATCGTAGCTCCGTATATCTCCAATAAAGTCCTGTCTGGTCGTTCTGAGGTCCGCGTGCTGATTCACGGCTCGGTCCGAACACTGGAGCGGGATTTTACGGACCTCCAGCACCACCTGCCAGTCTCAGAGGGGTTCACAGGAACATGTGCTCATCATCATCATCACCATCATTATTGTACATATCTGAGAAAATGTATTGCAAAAGGGAAAATTCCCGTCTTCATTAAAAGTAGTTGCAAATAAAGTTTTAAGACCATATTTACCAGAATGGGGTCCGGATCCGACTTCAGGTTTGTTCCAGGAGCAGAAAAACTAAATGTTTAGTTTCAACTTCGGGACCGAAACAAACCGGAGCCATGTGAGCTCGGAAGTCTCGATCCAGATATTCAGCTCTAATCCAGAAAAACGTAGTTTAACGTTCTCTGAACGCTTTGGTCTTCATGATCTGTGTTGTCTGGAACCAGAGTCCTGATCCACAGGTCCCGGTCCACAGGTCCCGGTCCACAGGTCCCGGTCCACAGGTCCCGGTCCACAGGTCCCGATCCTCAGGTCCCGGTCCTCAGGTCCCGGTCCTCAGGTCCCGGTCCTCAGGTCCCGGTCCACAGGTCCCGATCCTCAGGTCCCGATTCTCAGGTCCCGGTCCACAGGTCCCGATTCACAGGTCCCGATTCACCGGGACCTGTGGACCGGGACCTGTGGACCGGGTCCCGATCCACAGGTCCCGATCCACAGGTCCCGATTCACAGGTCCCGAGCTAGATTCCTGAATCAGAGGTCTGTGACGAGCCAGTAATAGAGAGCTGAGTGTCGTCGGTGTAACTGAGATCAGATATTTGCTGTTTCCATGATGTGATGCGGAACAACGGGGGCCCAAACATGGAGCCTTGGGGAACTCCACAACCTCCTTTATTAGATCTAAAGTTAACAGTTTCTGGATCTGAACTGGACCAGAGTTTCCCACCCAGGTTCATTGAGAATTTTACTAAGGATTTTACTAAGAATTGGTAGAACCAGAACCAAGCTTTTATGTTCCAGACCTGGATCTGCAACAGAACCAGCACCGCTGAACTGAGCTTTGGGTGGGACCTCTGGCCCGACTTGCAGATGGTTTCTGGGCTGAAGTCTGGACTCAGGATGAATATGTGAACCAGAATGACTGTAGCTTTAAAACTGGACCTGGTCCAGACAAGACCCGAGTCCTGACCCAGTTTTTGGCCCTCAGCGTGCAGCCTGGAACCGGAACTAGACGTGGTCCTGACCCAGTTTGTGGCCCTCAGCGTGCAGTCTGGACCCAGAACTGGACCTGGTCCTGACCCAGTTTGTGGCCCTCAGCGTGCAGTCTGGAACCAGAACTGGACCTGGTCCTGACCCAGTTTGTGGCCCTCAGCGTGCAGTCTGGAACCAGAACTGGACCTGGTCCTGACCCAGTTTGTGGCCCTCAGCGTGCAGTCTGGAACCAGAACTGGACCTGGTCCTGACCCAGTTTGTGGCCATCAGCGTGCAGCCTGGAACCAGAACTGGACCTGGTCCTGACCCAGTTTGTGGCCCTCAGCATGCAGCCTGGAACCAAAACTGGACCTGGTCCTGACCCAGTTTGTGGCCCTCAGCGTGCAGCCTGGAACCAGAACTGGACCTGGTCCTGACCCAGTTTGTGGCCCTCAGCGTGCAGCGTGGAACCAGAACTGGACCTGGTCCTGACCCAGTTTGTGGCCCTCAGCATGCAGCCTGGAACCAGAACTGGACCTGGTCCTGACCCAGTTTGTGGCCCTCAGCGTGCAGCCTGGAACCAGAACTGGACCTGGTCCTGACCCAGTTTGTGGCCCTCAGCGTGCAGCGTGGAACCAGAACTGGACCTGGTCCTGACCCAGTTTGTGGCCCTCAGCGTGCAGCCTGGAACCAGAACTGGACCTGGTCCTGACCCAGTTTGTGGCCCTCAGCGTGCAGCCTGGAACCAGAACTGGACCTGGTCCTGACCCAGTTCGTGGCCCTCAGCATGCAGCCTGGAACCAGACCTGGACCTGGTCCTGACCCAGTTTGTGGCCATCAGCGTGCAGTCTGGAACCAGAACTGGACCTGGTCCTGACCCAGTTTGTGGCCCTCAGCGTGCAGCCTGGAACCAGAACTGGACCTGGTCCTGACCCAGTTTGTGGCCCTCAGCGCGCAGCCTGGAACCAGACCTGGACCTGGTCCTGACCCAGTTTGTGGCCCTCAGCGTGCAGCCTGGAACCAGAACTGGACCTGGTCCTGACCCAGTTTGTGGCCCTCAGCGTGCAGCCTGGAACCAGAACTGGACCTGGTCCTGACCCAGTTTGTGGCCCTCAGCGTGCAGCCTGGAACCAGACCTGGTCCTGACCCAGTTTGTGGCCCTCAGCGTGCAGCCTGGAACCAGAACTGGACCTGGTCCTGACCCAGTTTGTGGCCCTCAGCGTGCAGCCTGGAACCAGAACTGGACCTGGTCCTGACCCAGTTTGTGGCCCTCAGCGTGCAGCCTGGAACCAGAACTGGACCTGGTCCTGACCCAGTTTGTGGCCCTCAGCGTGCAGCCTGGAACCAGAACTGGACCTGGTCCTGACCCAGTTTGTGGCCCTCAGCGTGCAGCCTGGAACCAGAACTGGACCTGGTCCTGACCCAGTTTGTGGCCCTCAGCGTGCAGCCTGGAACCAGAACTGGACCTGGTCCTGACCCAGTTTGTGGCCCTCAGCGTGCAGCCTGGAACCAGAACTGGACCTGGTCCTGACCCAGTTTGTGGCCCTCAGCGTGCAGCCTGGAACCAGACCTGGTCCTGACCCAGTTTGTGGCCCTCAGCGTGCAGTCTGGAACCAGAACTGGACCTGGTCCTGACCCAGTTTGTGGCCCTCAGCGTGCAGCCTGGAACCAGAACTGGACCTGGTCCTGACCCAGTTTGTGGCCCTCAGCGTGCAGCCTGGAACCAGAACTGGACCTGGTCCTGACCCAGTTTGTGGCCCTCAGCGTGCAGCCTGGAACCAGAACTGGACCTGGTCCTGACCCAGTTTGTGGCCCTCAGCGTGCAGCCTGGAACCAGACCTGGACCTGGTCCTGACCCAGTTTGTGGCCCTCAGCGTGCAGCCTGGAACCAGAACTGGACCTGGTCCTGACCCAGTTTGTGGCCCTCAGCGTGCAGCCTGGAACCAGAACTGGACCTGGTCCTGACCCAGTTTGTGGCCCTCAGCGTGCAGCCTGGAACCAGAACTGGACCTGGTCCTGACCCAGTTTGTGGCCCTCAGCGTGCAGCCTGGAACCAGAACTGGACCTGGTCCTGACCCAGTTTGTGGCCCTCAGCGTGCAGCCTGGAACCAAAACTGGACCTGGTCCTGACCCAGTTTGTGGCCCTCAGCGTGCAGCCTGGAACCAAAACTGGACCTGGTCCTGACCCAGTTTGTGGCCCTCAGCATGCAGCCTGGAACCAGAACTGGTCCTGGTCCTGACCCAGTTTGTGGCCCTCAGCGTGCAGTCTGGAACCAGGACTGGACCTGGTCCTGACCCAGTTTGTG
Organism: Atherinomorus stipes; assembly: GCA_023101725.1. NCBI lineage: Eukaryota > Metazoa > Chordata > Actinopteri > Atheriniformes > Atherinidae > Atherinomorus > Atherinomorus stipes. The sequence continues at coordinate 50,593 of JALJCO010003477.1, forward strand.
GCCCTCAGCGTGCAGCCTGGACCAGACCTGGTCCTGACCCAGTTTGTGGCCCTCAGCGTGCAGCCTGGAACCAGAACTGGACCTGACCCAGTTTGTGGCCCTCAGCGTGCAGCCTGGAACCAGAACTGGACCTGGTCCTGACCCAGTTTGTGGCCCTCAGCGTGCAGTCTGGAACCAGAACTGGTCCTGACCTAGTTTGTGGCCCTCAGCGTGCAGTCTGGAACCAGAACTGGTCCTGACCCAGTTTGTGGCCCTCAGCGTGCAGCCTGGAACCAGACCTGGACCTGGTCCTGACCCAGTTTGTGGCCCTCAGCGTGCAGCCTGGAACCAGAACTGGACCTGGTCCTGACCCAGTTTGTGGCCCTCAGCGTGCAGTCTGGAACCAGAACTGGACCTGGTCCTGACCCAGTTTGTGGCCCTCAGCGTGCAGCCTGGAACCAGAACTGGACCTGGTCCTGACCCAGTTTGTGGCCCTCAGCGTGCAGCCTGGAACCAGAACTGGACCTGGTCCTGACCCAGTTTGTGGCCCTCAGCGTGCAGCCTGGAACCAGAACTGGACCTGGTCCTGACCCAGTTTGTGGCCCTCAGCGTGCAGCCTGGAACCAGAACTGGACCTGGTCCTGACCCAGTTTGTGACCCTCAGCGTGCAGCCTGGAACCAGAACTGGACCTGGTCCTGACCCAGTTTGTGGCCCTCAGCGTGCAGCCTGGAACCAGAACTGGACCTGGTCCTGACCCAGTTTGTGGCCCTCAGCATGCAGCCTGGAACCAGAACTGGTCCTGACCCAGTTTGTGGCCCTCAGCCTGCAGTCTGGAACCAGAACTGGACCTGACCCAGTTTGTGGCCCTCAGCGTGCAGCCTGGAACCAGAACTGGACCTGACCCAGTTTGTGGCCCTCAGCGTGCAGTCTGGAACCAGAACTCTCTCAGGCCCGTTTCCTCTGGTCTGGCTCTGAGGCTCGTCAGCAGCACCCGGTATATTGGCTCCATGTCACCGACACCACGGCAGGCTTACTGGGCCCCGGGGACCAGAGCAGGACCAGGATCAGGTCTCACTGTCGACACCTGGTTCTTCAGTCCAGATAAACGGCGGTTTAACAGCTTTACTGAGTAAAAAGAAGTCAACTTATGTTTCTGTTAAAGTCATCTTTGAGGAAACATGGAGGCGACGTTGAGTCTTCGGTCCCGTTCCGAGTCCAGACTTCACATCAGACGGCGGTCTGGATGTTAGTTACAATAATCGGTCACAACTTTCTCATCTCACTGAAATATTACTGTCAAGTTTTCAGTCCCACGGTTTGTCCTGACAGGCTGCACATCGTCCCCTCATGTCTGAGCTCCGGAGGCGTCCTCGTCCTCCAGGAACTTCATAAAACCTCACGGAGAAGATCAATAAAACTCGTCTGTGTTCAGACTTCGGTCACCACAGCTTCCGGTCAGGCTTCCGGTCAGGCTTCCGGTCAGGCTGCCGGTCAGGCTTCCGGTCAGGCTTCCGGTCAGGCTGCCGGTCAGGCTTCCTGTCAGGCTTCCTGTCAGGCTTCCTGTCAGGCTTCCGGTCAGGCTTCCGGTCAGGCTTCCGGTCGGGCTTCCGGTCAGGCTGCCGGTCGGGCTTCCGGTCAGGCTGCCGGTCAGGCTGCCGGTCAGGCTTCCGGTCAGGCTGCCGGTCAGGCTTCCGGTCGGGCTGCCGGTCGGGCTTCCGGTCAGGCTGCCGGTCAGGCTGCCGGTCAGGCTTCCGGTCGGGCTGCCGGTCGGGCTGCCGGTCGGGCTGCCGGTCGGGCTTCCGGTCGGGCTTCCGGTCGGGCTGCCGGTCAGGCTGCCGGTCAGGCTTCCGGTCAGGCTGCCGGTCAGGCTTCCGGTCACCACAGCTTCCGGTCAGGCTGCCGGTCAGGCTTCCGGTCAGGCTGCCGGTCAGGCTTCCGGTCAGGCTGCCGGTCAGGCTGCCGGTCAGGCTTCCGGTCAGGCTGTTAGGCTTCCGGTCAGGCTTCCGGTCAGGCTGCCGGTCAGGCTTCCGGTCAGGCTGCCGGTCAGGCTGCCGGTCAGGCTGCCGGTCAGGCTGCCGGTCAGGCTGCCGGTCAGGCTGCCGGTCAGGCTCCCGGTCAGGCTGCCGGTCAGGCTGCAGGTCAGGCTTCCGGTCAGGCTTCCGGTCAGGCTGCCGGTCAGGCTGCCGGTCAGGCTGCCGGTCAGGCTTTCCAGGATTAACTTCATCTGAAGTGGCAAAATTTTTTTAAATTTGAAAAGAACAGATGAAATAAATTTCAGGTAATTTATTGAAATAGTTATCCACCAATGCCTGAATAAACACAGAAGCAAAATAAATGTAAAAAAAAATTAAAAAAAAAATAGGAAGGATTGAATGATGGAAAATAAATTGATACAAAACAAATTATGCAACAAACACACTAATCAAAAATACTTTAAATCAGTACAAAAGGTGTATGTATATGCATATATATCATAAGTGTACATATGTATATGTATATATATATATATATATATGTGTCTATATACACTGCTCACAAAAAGTTAGGGATATTCAACTTTTGGTTATTAAGGAAAATGTAATATGTTCACACCTCATTGATATAGTATGAATGTTGGACATTTAACTGGAACTTTGATGTGGTAATTCCTCCATTTCAAAGAATTTGGATTTTGGTTCATTCTCACATAATACAAAAACCCAAATATCCCTAACTTTTTGTGAGTAGTGTATATATACATATATATGTGTGTGTATATGTGTATATATATATATTTATATATATGTATATATATTAGGGGTTCAGTGACACAAAAAATTCATGCGTCAGTTTGATTTGATACTCAAGTGTCACAGTTTGATACTCTTTTTATACAAAAATTTTCATGTTTTTTTAGCCTGATGTGCCACAACAGCTGACCAGCAGAGTCATGCTGAACATGAACACCAGATCTGAGTGTAGGGGGGGGGTGTTATATATATATATATATATATATATATATATATATATATATATATATATATGAATGTTAGTATATGTGAAAAAAGTGGAAGTGATGCCACATTAAAAGCATCAAAGGGTTAATATAAATTGAACTTGTGATATTCTAACATTTTTCATTAAAACCATCAGACTGGGGGAGTTACCATACTCCAGCTGAGTGAGGATGAGGATGTTCTAGCCTTCATCACCGTGTTGTTTTCCACCAGGATGTTGCAGAAGTTTCCCTCCACCTTCATGCAGAACTCTGAAAGATTCACGGAACCATGGAGGCGACTTTGGATGCGAATCAAACCTCCTCCATTCAGAATATGCGATTCCACTCGTTCTCTAAATGTCGCAGAACCACTGTGGGAAGATGCAACATTTGTTTTCACATCTGGAGGTTTTAGGGAATAAAATTCCACCCAGAAAACAGGCATGGTGTTTTCCCTCCATGTCACATTATTAAAGTATCCGACGTCATGATGCTGACTGTTGATGTTTTACTGGTTTAACGCGGGTTCCTACAAACTGGGCCAGGGGTCTGCAACCTTTATGTACCAAAGAGCCACTTTTGCCTCAACCCAGCTGCATAAAAGTCGTCCAGAGCTGCAAATATTCCATGGCCTTTTCTAAAAAGACAACTTATAATTGTTGATAAAATACTTATTTTATTCAATGTGTTGCCATTATAAAAAAAAAAAAAACAGTTGTATTTTGACTGTTTTGGAAAATGAAACTACGGTAGAGGATTTTTTTTTTCTTTTTTAAATTCTGAAAAAGTCACAATTCTGACGTTTTCCCCAGAATTATGGCTTATTTCAGAAGTTGGAAAAAAAAAACATCCTCCAGACACTTTTTAAAAATGGTTTGGATAAAAGTCAGAATTTTTTCAGAAAAAAAGATCACCCCCAATTTTTTTAAATGTTCTGGGAAAAAAGAAATCATTATGACCTTTTTTCAGAAATAAAAAAGAAAAACAAAAAAAAATATATTTTTTTTCTCCCTCAATTTTTTTTGGGGAAAAAGTCAGAAATGGAAATCTCCAAAACAGCCTATTTGTGAGCTACAACAGCTAGAAAATAACACAGATGGTGTAGCAGTGTTACCATGACAACACCGTAGTAAAAATGGTGGCACAAATATGGCAGCCTCCGTTTGTCATTTATATAGATTTAAATGACCCATTCTAAGAAAATAAAGATATAACAGCTGTTCTCGTGCAGCGATTACTCATCAATAGAAAGACAGTTTTGAATTAAATATTAAATTTTTCTGCCATTGACCTTTGATTTTTTTACATACTGTACCTTTAATTTAAAGAATATTAAAGTATTTACTCTTCCCTTAGTGTGTGTGTGTGTGCGTGTGTGTGTGTGTGCGCGTGTGTGTGTGTGTGCGTGTGTGCGTAAGTCATTATTATGCCGTTAAAACCAAATTGTTTGATTAAACTTTATTTAATCCTGCTAGTTGACAGCGTCACTCTGAGGTTCTCTCGTCTGTTATCAGGAACATGTGGTTCTAACAGGCCCGCGTGGTTCCGCCCCTCTCAGACGTGCACACGCCTCAGATTCGTCTGTGCACACGCCTCAGATTCGTCCGTGCACGCTCGCAGGTTCGGTTCAGAAAAGTCAGAGAAAAACAAACCTTCTCCAGGCCTGGAAAACAGCTGAAATTCCATGACTTTTCCAGGGTTTTCCCTGAGAAAGGGATTGAACATGTGATGTTTGCAGACTGTAAGCTGAAAGGTCAGACTGGTGGCGCGGGGGGGTCAGAAGGGAGGGGGTCAGCGTGGGTCTTAATGGTGACTTATTACCTGTGTTGATGATGTGCAGACTGCTGCTGTGTCACACCAGCCATTTATCCTGCGCTGGAAAAACAGAGGAGACCATGAATGGAACAGTCGTCCCCCCCCCCCCCCCCCCCCCACACACACACACACACACACACACCTCACTGCTCCACTCAGATCCCCCTTACCAAAAAGAAGTATTCCTTAAGTACATGTCATTAAGTATACTCAAAAAGTATATCCCCCAAGTGTACTTTCATTTACCAAGTACACTGATATCAATGTACTAGCAGTATACTTGGCCCACTTTTGTTTAAATATGCAAATGAGTTGTTATATAGCAAAAAATATGCTAATTTGCATACATTTCTAGGTAAAATCTAAACACTGGTTCAAAGTTTCTTTTGAATTTTGTTCACATATTAAAGCCAAAAGATTTTACAGAGGGGATTCTGGATATCTCTAGATCATTTCACAATTTAGAATATACTGTCAACAAGCAGAAAAAACTCATTTTTTGGCATATTTTTAGGATGAAATGTTCCATAAATCAGGCTGTGAATGAGATATCAAAAAATCCTTCTATAAAAGATTTAAGAATACAGTCAGGAGCAAAACTTGAAAGTTTTGTTTCTCTAAGTCCTGAAATGGAGATTTTTAACCTGGAATAAGAGAAAAAACTCCTTTTGAGAAAACAGCAACTTTAGCTGCATTTTGATGGGATTTGGGTGCATCAAAGTGTCATGAAATAAACCCGTAAAATGTTTATTTTTGACGTTTTTTTGCACACTAGTCTGAAAGAAAACATAAAGGAAAAAAATAAAAACCTCAAAGCTGACCAGATGATGAAAAAACTGGATTTTTACCTGTAGTGTCCCCCTTAAAAGTACACTTTCAAGTATACTGAAAGTAATCTTATGTTACTTTACTCCAACAAAAATTTAAACCTTACTTTTACTTTTAGAAAGTACACTTTTAAGTAGACTAAAAGTATGTATATGAGCTGATAGTACAAGATAGTATTTAAAAAATTGACAGAATGTATACTTGCAGTTCGCCACAAAGAAATATGTGTGAAAAAGGTACTATGAATGTACTACTATTTAAGTATTTAGTTCAAAAGTTTAAATATAAGTATGGGCTAATTATACTATATTTATTAGTAAATGCAAAGTAGTATATTTATGACAAGCCTACATAAATAGTAAACTGAAAGTATACTGTCTTATTTAAAGTTTAAAATTAGTATCATATTTGCATGATACTACTTTCTGGTAAGGGCATCATCATCATCATCCTCCGGAGAAGTTGGGTTGAGGTTGGGTGGGGGTCCCGCGCTGATGGAGGCATTTTACTCCGTGTTGGCAAACAGGAGGCGCGCGCTCCGCCTGCGCCGCGGTGTGTGCGGCGCGCGCGCCTCTCCGTCTGATGAGAAGCAAATATTGAAATGAGGTTTGTGCGCTGGAGGCCGCGGAGGCGGCGTGGAAGCAGCAGGAGAGGAGCCGCGTAATTAGAAACATCATTTCAGCTCCTGCTCGGCCTATTTCCATCCAGCATCACCTCGTCTGCAGGTAAATGACTCCCCGCGCTCCCGCCCCCGCCGTAATGAGCCGCGGTGAGGCCTCGCGCCACATCTTTGATTTAAGCTAAATGAGAAATATGCCATCAGCGGGGAGGGGGACTAAATCATAGAGACTTTAACTATGATGTGAGCTGGAGGGGGTGAATCACAGAGTAAAAGTCTGATATCAGGTTGGATGATGGGAGCAGATACACCATCACACGTGCGTGTGTGTGTGTGTGTGTGTGTGTGTGGTCACTTGTCAACTTCTACTCTTGGAAAAAGAATCTCATTATAAAGATAATGAGATAGGAAGGACACATGAGCCTGGTGTTAGCTCCGGCTCTGCAGGCCGCCGCCCTGTTGCAGCTAATTGTGAGGAAAATAAAATGTGATCTCCTCCCACAGGAGGGGTTTCATCTGATGGACCCGGCTATGACATCAGACCTCCATCAAACAGGAATCCATCAGCACGATGGAGGCTTTTCCTCCACAACGCCTCGTTTCTGGGAGCAGGACGGTGAGTTGGAATAAATTCCACTTTGCTTTGGATGAGTTTGGTGATGTGAAGAATCAGATGTGACATCAGGAGGAGACGAGCCAATCAGAGACGTTTCTGTCATTTACACAATAAATCCCGCTTCTCCTCATCTGATGGACCCAGCTGTTAAAAAGTTTCCTCATGTTCAGGTTTAGCTTCAATACGTCATCAGTTCACAGCAACCTTCTCAGTCCACAGCGAAAATGTGGATCCGCATCAGTCCAGTTCACTGGAGTCCAGCTAAAATCCAGTAAAATGTGGATCCGCATCAGTCCAGTTCACTGGAGTCCAGCTAAAATCCAGTAAAATGTGGATCCGCATCAGTCCAGCTCACTGGAGTCCAGCTAAAATCCAGTAAAATGTGGATCCACATCAGTCCAGTTCACTGGAGTCCAGCTAAAATCCAGTAAAATGTGGATCCGCATCAGTCCAGTTCTCCGGAGTCCAGCTATAATCCAGTAAAATGTGGATCCGCATCAGTCCAGTTCACTGGAGTCCAGCTATAATCCAGTAAAATGTGGATCCGCATCAGTCCAGTTCACTGGAGTCCAGCTATAATCCAGTAAAATGTGGATCCGCATCAGTCCAGTTCACTGGAGTCCAGCTATAATCCAGTAAAATGTGGATCCGCATCAGTCCAGCTCACTGGAGTCCAGCTATAATCCCGTAAGATGTGGATCCGCATCAGTCCAGTTCACTTGGAGTCCAGCTATAATCCAGTAAAATGTGGATCCGCATCAGTCCAGTTCACTGGAGTCCAGCTATAATCCAGTAAAATGTGGATCCGCATCAGTCCAGTTCACTGGAGTCCAGCTATAATCCAGTAAAATGTGGATCCGCATCAGTCCAGTTCACTGGAGTCCAGCTAAAATCCAGTAAAATGTGGATCCGCATCAGTCCAGTTCACTGGAGTCCAGCTAAAATCCATTAAAATGTAGATCCGCATCAGTCCAGCTCACTGGAGTCCAGCTAAAATCCCGTAAAATGTGGATCCACATCAGTCCAGTTCACTGGAGTCCAGCTATAATCCAGTAAAATGTGGATCCGCATCAGTCCAGTTCACTGGAGTCCAGCTAAAATCCAGTAAAATGTGGATCCGCATCAGTCCAGTTCACTGGAGTCCAGCTATAATCCAGTAAAATGTGGATCCGCATCAGTCCAGCTCACTGGAGTCCAGCTATAATCCCGTTAGATGTGGATCCGCATCAGTCCAGTTCACTGGAGTCCAGCTATAATCCCGTTAGATGTGGATCCGCATCAGTCCAGTTCACTGGAGTCCAGCTAAAATCCAGTAAAATGTGGATCCGCATCAGTCCAGTTCGCCAGAGTCCAGCTATAATCCAGTAAAATGTGGATCCGCATCAGTCCAGTTCACTGGAGTCCAGCTATAATCCAGTAAAATGTGGATCCGCATCAGTCCAGTTCACTGGAGTCCAGCTAAAATCCAGTAAAATGTGGATCCGCATCAGTCCAGTTCTCCGGAGTCCAGCTAAAATCCATTAAGATGTGGATCCGCATCAGTCCAGTTCACTGGAGTCCAGCTAAAATCCCGTAAGATGTGGATCCACATCAGTCCAGTTCACTGGAGTCCAGCTATAATCCAGTAAAATGTGGATCCGCATCAGTCCAGTTCACTGGAGTCCAGCTATAATCCAGTAAAATGTGGATCCGCATCAGTCCAGTTCACTGGAGTCCAGCTATAATCCAGTAAAATGTGGATCCACATCAGTCCAGCTCACTGGAGTCCAGCTATAATCCAGTAAAATGTGGATCCACATCAGTCCAGTTCACTGGAGTCCAGCTATAATCCAGTAAAATGTGGATCCGCATCAGTCCAGCTCACTGGAGTCCAGCTAAAATCCAGTAAGATGTGGATCCGCATCAGTCCAGTTCACTGGAGTCCAGCTAAAATCCAGTAAAATGTGGATCCGCATCAGTCCAGTTCACTGGAGTCCAGCTAAAATCCAGTAAAATGTGGATCCACATCAGTCCAGTTCACTAGAGTCCAGCTATAATCCAGTAAAATGTGGATCCACATCAGTCCAGCTCACTGGAGTCCAGCTAAAATCCAGTAAAATGTGGATCCACATCAGTCCAGCTCACTGGAGTCCAGCTAAAATCCAGTAAAATGTGGATCCGCATCAGTCCAGTTCACTGGAGTCCAGCTAAAATCCAGTAAAATGTGGATCCGCATCAGTCCAGCTCACTGGAGTCCAGCTAAAATCCAGTAAAATGTGGATCCGCATCAGTCCAGTTCACTGGAGTCCAGCTATAATCCAGTAAAATGTGGATCCGCATCAGTCCAGTTCACTGGAGTCCAGCTATAATCCAGTAAGATGTGGATCCGCCAGTAAAATGTGGATCCGCATCAGTCCAGTTCACTGGAGTCCAGCTAAAATCCAGTAAGATGTGGATCCGCATCAGTCCAGTTCACTGGAGTCCAGCTATAATCCAGTTAGATGTGGATCCGCATCAGTCCAGCTCACTGGAGTCCAGCTAAAATCCAGTAAAATGTGGATCCGCATCAGTCCAGTTCACTGGAGTCCAGCTATAATCCAGTTAGATGTGGATCCACATCAGTCCAGTTCACTGGAGTCCAGCTATAATCCAGTTAGATGTGGATCCGCATCAGTCCAGTTCGCCTGAGTCCAGCTAAAATCCCGTTAGATGTGGATCCACATCAGTCCAGTTCACCGGAGTCCAGCTAAAATCCAGTTAGATGTGGATCCGCATCAGTCCAGTTCACTGGAGTCCAGCTATAATCCAGTTAGATGTGGATCCGCATCAGTCCAGTTCACCGGAGTCCAGCTAAAATCCAGTAAAATGTGGATCCGCATCAGTCCAGTTCACTGGAGTCCAGCTATAATCCAGTTAGATGTGGATCCGCATCAGTCCAGTTCTCCGGAGTCCAGCTAAAATCCAGTTAAATGTGGATCCGCATCAGTCCAGCTCACTGGAGTCCAGCTAAAATCCAGTAAAATGTGGATCCGCATCAGTCCAGTTCACCGGAGTCCAGCTATAATCCAGTAAAATGTGGATCCACATCAGTCCAGCTCACTGGAGTCCAGCTAAAATCCAGTAAAATGTGGATCCGCATCAGTCCAGTTCACTGGAGTCCAGCTATAATCCAGTAAAATGTGGATCCACATCAGTCCAGTTCACTGGAGTCCAGCTAAAATCCAGTAAAATGTGGATCCGCATCAGTCCAGCTCACTGGAGTCCAGCTAAAATCCAGTAAAATGTGGATCCGCATCAGTCCAGCTCACTGGAGTCCAGCTAAAATCCAGTAAAATGTGGATCCGCATCAGTCCAGTTCACTGGAGTCCAGCTAAAATCCAGTAAAATGTGGATCCGCATCAGTCCAGTTCACTGGAGTCCAGCTAAAATCCAGTAAAATGTGGATCCGCATCAGTCCAGTTCACTGGAGTCCAGCTATAATCCAGTAAAATGTGGATCCGCATCAGTCCAGTTCACCGGAGTCCAGCTATAATCCAGTAAGATGTGGATCCGCATCAGTCCGGTAAAATGTGGATCCGCATCAGTCCAGCTCACTGGAGTCCAGCTAAAATCCAGTTAGATGTGGATCCGCATCAGTCCAGCTCACTGGAGTCCAGCTATAATCCAGTTAGATGTGGATCCGCATCAGTCCAGCTCACTGGAGTCCAGCTAAAATCCAGTAAAATGTGGATCCGCATCAGTCCAGTTCACCGGAGTCCAGCTATAATCCATTAAGATGTAGATCCGTATCAGTCCAGTTCACTGGAGTCCGGCTAAAATCCAGTAAAATGTGGATCCGCATCAGTCCAGCTCACTGGAGTCCAGCTAAAATCCAGTTAGATGTGGATCCGCATCAGTCCAGCTCACTGGAGTCCAGCTATAATCCAGTTAGATGTGGATCCGCATCAGTCCAGCTCACTGGAGTCCAGCTAAAATCCAGTAAAATGTGGATCCGCATCAGTCCAGTTCACCGGAGTCCAGCTATAATCCATTAAGATGTAGATCCGTATCAGTCCAGTTCACTGGAGTCCGGCTATAATCCAGTTAGATGTGGATCCGCATCAGTCCAGTTCACTGGAGTCCAGATATAATCCAGTAAGATGTGGATCCGCATCAGTCCAGTTCATTGGAGTCCAGATATAATCCAGTAAAATGTGGATCCGCATCAGTCCAGTTCTCCGGAGTCCAGCTAAAATCCATTAAGATGTGGATCCGTATCAGTCCAGTTCACTGGAGTCCAGCTAAAATCCCGTAAGATGTGGATCCACATCAGTCCAGTTCACCGGAGTCCAGCTAAAATCCAGTTAGATGTGGATCCACATCAGTCCAGTTCACCGGAGTCCAGCTAAAATCCAGTTAGATGTGGATCCGCATCAGTCCAGTTCGCCGGAGTCCAGCTAAAATCCCGTTAGATGTGGATCCACATCAGTCCAGTTCACCGGAGTCCAGCTAAAATCTAGTTAGATGTGGATCCGCATCAGTCCAGTTCACTGGAGTCCAGCTAAAATCCAGTTAGATGTGGATCCACATCAGTCCAGTTCACCGGAGTCCAGCTAAAATCTAGTTAGATGTGGATCCGCATCAGTCCAGTTCACTGGAGTCCAGCTATAATCCAGTTAGATGTGGATCCACATCAGTCCAGTTCACCGGAGTCCAGCTAAAATCCAGTAAAATGTGGATCCGCATCAGTCCAGTTCACTGGAGTCCAGCTATAATCCAGTTAGATGTGGATCCACATCAGTCCAGTTCGCCGGAGTCCAGCTAAAATCCAGTTAGATGTGGATCCGCATCAGTCCAGCTCACTGGAGTCCAGCTAAAATCCAGTAAAATGTGGATCCGCATCAGTCCAGTTCACTGGAGTCCAGCTATAATCCAGTTAGATGTAGATCCGCATCAGTCCAGTTCGCCGGAGTCCAGCTAAAATCCAGTTAGATGTGGATCCGCATCAGTCCAGCTCACTGGAGTCCAGCTAAAATCCAGTAAAATGTGGATCCGCATCAGTCCAGTTCACTGGAGTCCAGCTAAAATCCCGTAAGATGTGGATCCGCATCAGTCCAGCTCACTGGAGTCCAGCTATAATCCAGTAAGATGTGGATCCGCATCAGTCCAGCTCACTGGAGTCCAGCTATAATCCAGTTAGGTGTGGATCCGCATCAGTCCAGCTCACTGGAGTCCAGCTAAAATCCAGTAAAATGTGGATCCGCATCAGTCCAGTTCACCGGAGTCCAGCTAAAATCCAGTTAGATGTGGATCCGCATCAGTCCAGCTCACTGGAGTCCAGCTATAATCCAGTAAAATGTGGATCCGCATCAGTCCAGTTCACCGGAGTCCAGCTAAAATCCAGTTAGATGTGGATCCGCATCAGTCCAGCTCACTGGAGTCCAGCTATAATCCAGTAAAATGTGGATCCGCATCAGTCCAGTTCATTGGAGTCCAGCTAAAATCCAGTTAGATGTGGATCCGCATCAGTCCAGTTCACTGGAGTCCAGCTAAAATCCCGTTAGATGTGGATCCACATCAGTCCAGTTCACCGGAGTCCAGCTATAATCCAGTAAGATGTGGATTCGCATCAGTCCAGTTCACCGGAGTCCAGCTATAATCCAGTAAGATGTGGATCCGCATCAGTCCAGTTCACTGGAGTCCAGCTATAATCCAGTAAGATGTGGATCCGCATCAGTCCAGCTCACTGGAGTCCAGCTATAATCCAGTAAAATGTGGATCCGCATCAGTCCAGTTCACCGGAGTCCAGCTAAAATCCCGTTAGATGTGGATCCACATCAGTCCAGTTCACCGGAGTCCAGCTAAAATCCAGTAAAATGTGGATCCGCATCAGTCCAGTTCACTGGAGTCCAGCTATAATCCAGTTAGATGTGGATCCGCATCAGTCCAGTTCACTGGAGTCCAGCTAAAATCCAGTTAGATGTGGATCCGCATCAGTCCAGTTCACTGGAGTCCAGCTATAATCCAGTTAGATGTGGATCCGCATCAGTCCAGTTCACCGGAGTCCATCTAAAATCCAGTAAAATGTGGATCTGCATCAGTCCAGTTCATCGGAGTCCAGCTATAATCCAGTAAAATGTGGATCCGCATCAGTCCAGTTCACTGGAGTCCAGCTATAATCCAGTTAGATGTGGATCCGCATCAGTCCAGCTCACTGGAGTCCAGGTATAATCCAGTAAAATGTGGATCCGCATCAGTCCAGCTCACTCGAGTCCAGGTATAATCCAGTAAAATGTGGAACCGCATCAGTCCAGTTCACTGGAGTCCAGCTATAATCCAGTAAAATGTGGATCCACATCAGTCCAGTTCACTGGATTCCAGCTAAAATCCAGTTAGATGTGGATCCGCATCAGTCCAGTTCACTGGAGTCCAGCTATAATCCAGTTAGATGTGGATCCGCATCAGTCCGGTAAGATGTGGATCCGCATCAGTCCAGTTCACCGGAGACCAGCTAAAATCCAGTTAGATGTGGATCCGCATCAGTCCAGTTCACTGGAGTCCAGCTAAAATCCAGTTAGATGTGGATCCACATCAGTCCAGTTTATCATATGTTTATAAATTAAAGAGAAATTAGTGAGTTTAAGCACCAAGTGGGATCAGTTGTCTGATTCAGTCCTGGATGAGGACGCAGTCTGATCTGATGATGATGAGGATGTAGTCTGGTCTGATGAAGATGAGGACGTAGTCTGGTTTGTTGAGAATAAGGATGAGGAAGCAGTCAAGTGTGATGGTGATGAGGATGAGGATGTAGTCTGGTCTAATGAAGATGAAGATGAGTATGCAGTCTGGTCTGATGAGGATGAGAATGCAGGATGTATTCTGGTCTGATGAGGATGACGATGTTGTCCAGTATGATGAGGATGAGGATGCAGTCTGGTTTGATTAGGATGAGGATGTCATCGGGTCTGCTGAAGATGAGAATGAGGATGTAGTCTGTTCTGATAAGGATGAAGATGCAGTCTGGTCTGATGAGGATGCAGTGTAGTCTGATGAGGATGAAGAAGCAGTCTGTTGTGATGAGGATGAAGATGCAGTCTGGTGTGATGAGGATGAGGAAGCAGTCTGGTCTGATGAGAATGAGGATGCAGTCTGGTGTGATGAGGATGCAATCTGGTCTGATGAGGATGAGGGTGGAGTCTGGTCTGATGAGGACGAAGAAGCAGTCTGGTCTGATGAGGATGAGGATGGAGTCTGGTCTGATGAGGATGAAGAAGCAGTCTTGTGTGATGAGGATGAGGATGCAGTCTGGTCTGATGAGATTGAGGATGGAGTCTGGTCTGATGAGAATGAGGATGGAGTCTGGTCTGATGAGGACGAAGAAGCAGTCTGGTCTGATGAGGATGAGGATGGAGTCTGGTCTGATGAGGATGAAGAAGCAGTCTGGTCTGATGAGGATGCAGTGTAGTCTGATGAGGATGAAGAAGCAGTCTGTTGTAATGAGGATGAAGATGCAGTCTGGTGTGATGAGGATGAGGAAGCAGTCTGGTCTGATGAGAATGAGGATGCAGTCTGGTGTGATGAGGATGCAATCTGGTCTGATGAGGATGAGGGTGGAGTCTGGTCTGATGAGGACGAAGAAGCAGTCTGGTCTGATGAGGATGAGGATCGAGTCTGGTCTGATGAGGATGAAGAAGCAGTCTTGTGTGATGAGGATGAGGATGCAGTCTGGTCTGATGAGGATGAAGAAGCAGTCTGGTGTGATGAGGATGAGGAAGCAGTCTGGTCTGATGAGAATGAGGATGCAGTCTGGTGTGATGAGGATGCAATCTGGTCTGATGAGGATGAGGGTGGAGTCTGGTCTGATGAGGACGAAGAAGCAGTCTGGTCTGATGAGAATGAGGATGGAGTCTGGTCTGATGAGAATGAGGATGGAGTCTGGTCTGATGAGGACGAAGAAGCAGTCTGGTCTGATGAGGATGAGGATGGAGTCTGGTCTGATGAGGATGAAGAAGCAGTCTGGTGTGATGAGGATGAGGACACAGTCTGGTGTGATGAGGATGAGGATGCAGTCTGGTCTGATGAGGATGAAGAAGCAGTCTGGTCTGATGAGAATGAGGAAGCAGTCTGGTGTGGTGAGGATGAGGACACAGTCTGGTGTGATGAGGATGAGGACACAGTCTGGTTTGATGAGGATGAGGATGCAGTCTGGTCTGATTAGGATGAGGAAGCAGTCTGGTCTGATGAGGGTGAAGAAGCAGTCTGGTGTGATGAGGATGAGAACACAGTCTGGTGTGATGAGGATGAGGACACAGTCTGTTGTGATGAGGATGAGAACACAGTCTGGTGTGATGAGGATGAGGATGAGGAAGCAGTCTGGTCTGATGAGGGTGAAGAAGCAGTCTGGTGTGATGAGGATGAGAACACAGTCTGGTGTGATGAGGATGAGGATGAGGACACAGTCTGGTGTGATGAGGATGAGGACACAGTCTGTTGTGATGAGGATGAGAACACAGTCTGGTGTGATGAGGATGAGGATGAGGACACAGTCTGGTGTGATGAGGATGAGGACACAGTCTGGTGTGATGAGGATGAGGACACAGTCTGGTGTGATGAGGATGAGGACACAGTCTGGTGTGATGAGGATGAGAACACAGTCTGGTGTGATGAGGATGAGGACACAGTCTGGTGTGATGAGGATGAGGATGCAGTCTGGTGTGATGAGGATGAGGACACAGTCTGGTGTGATGAGGATGAGGACACAGTCTGGTTTGATGAGGATGAGGATGCAGTCTGGTCTGATGAGGATGAGGATGCAGTCTGGTTTGATGAGGATGAGGAAGCAGTCTGGTGTGGTGAGGATGAGGACACAGTCTGGTGTGATGAGGATGAGGATGCAGTCTGGTGTGATGAGGATGAGGACACAGTCTGGTGTGATGAGGATGAGGATGCAGTCTGGTGTGATGAGGATGAGGACACAGTCTGGTTTGATGAGGATGAGGATGCAGTCTGGTCTGATGAGGATGAGGACACAGTCTGGTTTGATGAGGATGAGGATGCAGTCTGGTCTGATGAGGATGAGGACACAGTCTGGTGTGATGAGGATGAGGACACAGTCTGGTGTGATGAGGATGAAGACACAGTCTGGTGTGATGAGGATGAGAACACAGTCTGGTGTGATGAGGATGAGGATGAGGACACAGTCTGGTGTGATGAGGATGAGGACACAGTCTGGTGTGATGAGGATGAGGATGCAGTCTGGTGTGATGATGGGATGAGGACACAGTCTTGTGTGATGAGGATGAGGACACAGTCTGGTTTGATGAGGATGAGGATGCAGTCTGGTCTGATGAGGATGAGGATGCAGTCTGGTTTGATGAGGATGAGGAAGCAGTCTGGTGTGGTGAGGATGAGGACACAGTCTGGTGTGATGAGGATGAGGATGCAGTCTGGTGTGATGAGGATGAGGACACAGTCTGGTGTGATGAGGATGAGGATGCAGTCTGGTGTGATGAGGATGAGGACACAGTCTGGTGTGATGAGGATGAGGACACAGTCTGGTTTGATGAGGATGAGGATGCAGTCTGGTCTGATGAGGATGAGGACACAGTCTGGTTTGATGAGGATGAGGATGCAGTCTGGTCTGATGAGGATGAGGATGCAGTCTGGTGTGATGAGGATGAGGATGCAGTCTGGTGTGATGAGGATGAGGATGAGGATGCAGTCTGGTGTGATGAGGATGAGGATGCAGTCTGGTCTGATGAGGATGAGGAAGCAGTCTGGTTTGATGAGGATGAGGATGCAGTCTGTTGTGATGAGGATGAGGAGCAGAGCCTTCCTCTGGGCTGGTAGGACACACCTGAGCCGGCTCGGCTGCGTGAGGGAGGGGTCTCCGCTCCGTTAGCGTGTGATTATCGGTCATTAGTAACTGGAAACCAGCATTAGCCTGATTGTGCGCCGCGCTCTGCAGGAAGAGCGAGTTTTACGAAGTGGAATGATTGCTGCGTGACCGCAGAGGTCGGAGCGTCTCCTCGGATCTGATCAGAGTATCTGTTTCCTCTGAGATCAGGAGGCGGCTCAGACATCTGGAGGTTCAGTCCCAGACTGCAGGCAGCGTCTCTGACATGTTATCAGTCACGTTAATGTTCCAGAAGTCCCCCCGGAGCTCCGAGGCTGTGGGTGGTGCACACGAGCCAGGCGGAGGGATCCTGCAGGTGCTGACCCGATCAGCAGCTGGTCTCAGGTCAGCTGATGAGGAAGGCCCGATGAAGATGGCGCAGCAAACCTCTGGAATCCGGACTGTGCCTGTGGCGGCTGATGGAGCTCAGATGGAGTTATCTGTCCAGATGTTCCCGCCAGGGTCTGGGTGACATGGATCTGAGCAGAGATGAGCGGCGGCGTCTCCTCCCGCAGCCGTGTTGTGATTGGTAATACGCTGCAGCTGTGACCATGAAATCAGGACTTAGTGTAATTAGCCACTTTGAAGCGGAGATTTAAAACCAAAATCTTTGACAAAATACCAGAGGATCGAGTGCTACTTGAGGATAATCTGATATGCAAAACTCTGCTCTGGTATTTTCCCCCTGAATAACGTGGCGTTGCGGTGCGGCGGGATGGAAGCTGGCTTCCATTTGGAGCGTCTGTTCATGAGCCAGGCAGGAATGCTGCGGTGAAACACCCTCAACTCTGATTTGTAGGAGAGAGCCCAGAGTGACACGTGCACTTTTTGAAGGGAGAAGAAGTCCGGGTCTAATATTACACTGTTATTAGGCCGAGTTTCACCCGGATTCATGTGCACGCTTTCAGACTCGGCTGGTTTGATGCTGCAGAACAACAAACTCCGAGTTTTTAGACAATGTCATGAGGATAAAAATAGTGTCCGAACTCCTTGACTGCAGCGTTTTTTACAGGTTGAACGTCATCTTCATCATTTCTAACCAGATCAGCAGCTTTAAAATCAGCAGCAACCTGCAGACACAAGTCATTTGCTTTGAAATTCTGGTCTTCTTCTGCAACACAGTCTCAAATGAGTAAAATCCCTCGAAGGAAAATGGAATTATCCATTTTTTGGCTACGGTTTTATGTTTTGTTTTGTACGGAAGAGGATAAGAGCCACTGAAGAAAAATGAATTCTAAGAAAAAAGTCAGATTTCTGACTTTTTCCCAGACCATTTTAAAAAAATGTTTTTTTAAATTTCTGGAAAAAAAATCTGAATTCTTTTTGTCGTTGCTGTTTTTTGTTTATCAGAATTAAGAGAAAAATTCCAGACATGAAAAAAACGTTTTGGGAAAAAGTTAGAATTCTGACTTTTTTCCAAAAAATTAAAAAAAAGAAAAATAGTTTTTTTTTCCCCCCAATTTTTGAAAAAAAAAAATCTAATTTCGGACTTTTTTTTCCCAAAACATTTATTTTTAAATGTCTGGACTTTTTTTTTTTTTTAGTTTCTGAGAAAAGGTCCAAATTCTGACTTAAATCTCAGATTTCTGAATGTTTTTTCTGACCAGTCTGCACGATCCAGAGAAGTTGGAACATCGCTGCGTTTAGCTGCTATGTCATCTTAAATCTGACATGTGATCTGGACACACAGCTGAGTTCAACGGCCCCAAAGGGTTAAAGTAACGATGACTGATGATGTCGGACCGGATTCTTTCTCTCGGATCTGACTGATGATGTCGGACCGGATTCTTTCTCTCGGATCTGACTGATGATGTCGGACCGGATTCTTTCTCTCGGATCTGACTGATGATGTCGGACCGGATCCTCTCTCTCAGGTCTGACTGATGATGTCGGACCGGATTCTTTCTCTCGGATCTGACTGATGATGTCGGACCGGATTCTTTCTCTCGGATCTGACTGATGACGCCGGACCGGATCCTCTCTCTCAGGTCTGACTGATGATGTCGGACCGGATTCTCTCTCTCGGATCTGACTGATGATGTCAGACCGGATTCTTTCTCTCGGATCTGACTGATGATGTCGGACCGGATTCTTTCTCTCAGGTCTGACTGATGATGTCGGACCGGATTCTTTCTCTCGGATCTGACTGATGATGTCGGACCGGATTCTTTCTCTCGGATCTGACTGATGATGTCGGACCGGATTCTTTCTCTCGGATCTGACTGATGATGTTGGACCGGATTCTTTCTCTCGGATCTGACTGATGACGCCGGACCGGATCTTCTCCTGTTGATCCGACTGATGATGTCGGACCGGATTCGGATCTGACTGATGATGTCGGACCGGATCTTCTCTCTCAGATCTGACTGATGATGTTGGACCGGATTCGGATCTGACTGATGACGTCGGACCGGATCTTCTCTCTCGGATCCGACTGATGATGTCGGACTGGATTCTTTCTCTCGGATCTGACTGATGATGTTGGACCAGATTCTTTTTCTCGGATCCGACTGATGATGTCGGACCGGATTCTTTCTCTCGCATCTGACTGATGACGTCTGACCGGATCTTCTTTCTCAGATCTGACTGATGATGTCGGACTGGATCTTCTCTCTCGGATCTGACTGATGACGTCTGACCGGATCTTCTCTCTCGGATCTGACTGATGACGTCGGACCGGATTCTTTCTCTCGGATCTGACTGATGATGTCGGACCGGATCTTCTCTCTCGGATCTGACTGATGATGTCGGACTGGATCTTCTCTCTTGGATCTGACTGATGATGTCGGACCGGATTCTTTCTCTAGGATCCGACTGATGATGTCGGACCGGTTCTGGTTGGTGAACATCAGAACCGACTCTTCTCCAGCTGATGATGAGGAAAATAACTAAAACTTCCACACTGGGCTCAGATGTCTCAGCCTTCATCCTCCGCTGTCCTGCTGGGGGGTTTCTGTCTTATCAAACCCCCCACCCTCCGCAGGAGGAGCCCAGTCACCCTTGTGTGGCACCAACACACACTCAGCCACACACACTCTCTCACACACAGCTGTTTAATGAAGCTGTGATGTATTTATGGCTCTCTAAATCCGGCTCTAATCCCACCCTGTAACTGTTTTCCTGGCTGTGGCCCCCCCCACTCTGTGGACTGTACTCACTAACCTAATTTGCACTTGCTGTATGTAATACACACCGATGTGCAGGATGGGGGGGGTGGCTCTCAGAGGAGGGGGTCCAGTGTGCGTCACCGAACGGGCACCTGGAGGGGTTCAGGGGGCAAAGGCAACAGCGGAGCTACTGTAGCCGACCGGCTAACGAGGTGCCGCTGGAGCTGCGTTTTAGAGTCCGATTACATCAGAACTCAGGAGAGCCGTCGTAAACACGAGGAGAGCTCGCTGTGGTCCAAACGCGTATCTGAGAGAAAACAATAATCCTGCTGTACAGCATGACGTGCAGGCATTAATCTGGAGAGAAAACACTCTGAGATTTCTGTTGGCAAAGACCGAGGTGATTTCACTTTTTATCCTCCATCATAAACAAAATGTAACACAAACCGGGCCGCCGTAAACTGGCCTGTCATAAACTGGACCGTCATAAACCGGACCACCATAAACCGGGCCACCATAAACTGGGCCAGCATAAACCGGGCCAGCATAAACCGAGTCAGCATAAACCGGACCACAGGAAACCGAGCCACCATAAACCGGACCACCATAAACCGAGCCACCATAAACCGGACCACCATAAACCGGGCCAGCATAAACCGAGTCAGCATAAACCGGACCACCAGAAACCGAGTCAGCATAAACCGGACCACCAGAAACCGAGTCAGCATAAACCGGATCACCAGAAACCGAGCCACCATAAACCGGACCACCAAAAACCGAGCCACCATAAACCGGACCACCATAAACCGGGCCAGCATAAACCGAGCCAGTAATCCGGACCACATAAACTGAGCCACCATAACCGGACCACCAAAACCGAGTCCTCCAGGCAGCCCTATAACCGGCAAAAACCGAGCCACCATAAACCGGACCACCAAAAACCGAGCCACCATAAACCGGACCACCATAAACCGAGCCACCATAAACCGGGCCACCATAAACCGGGCCACCATAAACCGGGCCAGCATAAACCGAGCCACCATAAACCGGACCACCATAAACCGGGCCAGCACGGCTTCAAGACACAGACAAGTTCAACCTCTCAGCTGATGTTCACGTGTCATCTTCGTGATCAGTCAGCTATCGGGGGCTGGAGGGAAATCTTGTTGGATGCGTCTCAGGTGATTGACAGCTCCCTAGAGGACGGAAACAGTTCTAGACCTGAATGGATCATCAGAATCACCAAACCAGTATCAGGATGGATGGATGAACAGACAGATGGATGGATAAATGGATGGATGGATGGAGGAATAGACAGATTGGTGGCTGGAGGGATGGATGGATGGATGGAAGGACGGACGGACGGATGGATGGATGGATGGATGGATGGATGACAGATAGTTGGATGGATGGATGGATGGATGGATGGATGGATGACAGATAGTTGGACGGATGGATGGACGGATGGATAGATGGATGGACGGATGGATGGTTGGATGGATGAAAGGATGGATGGATGGATGGATGGATGGATGGATGGATGGATGGATGACAGATAGTTGGACGGATGGATGGATGGATAAATGGATGGAGGAATAGACAGATTGGCAGCTGGAGGGATGGATGGGTGGATGGATGGATGGATGGAAGGAAGGATGGACGGATGGATGGATGAATGGATGGATGACAGATAGTTGGACGGATGGATGGATGGATGACAGATGGACGGATGGATGGATGGATGGATGGATGACAGATAGTTAGACGGATGGATGGATGGATGACAGATAGTTGGACGGATGGATGGATGGATGGATGGATGAATGACAGATAGTTGAACAGATGGATGGATGGATGGATGGATGGACGACAGATAGTTGGATGGATGGATGGATGGATGACAGATAGTTTGGCGGATGGATGGATGGACTGATGGATGGATGGATGGATGGATGGAGTTGGATGGATGGATGGATGGATGACAGATAGTTGGACGGATGGATGGATGGATAGTTGGACAGATAGTTGGATGGATGGATGGATGGATGGATGGATGGAGGATGGATGGATGGATGACAGATAGTTGGACGGATGGATGGATGACAGATAGTTG
>JALJCO010003477.1:80000-90000 GCA_023101725.1 Atherinomorus stipes
GGCTACCACCATCATGTGACACAGAAGCTAGAATCTGATAGGCTACCACCATCATGTGACACAGAAGCTAGAATCTGATAGGCTACCACCATCATGTGACACAGAAGCTAGAATCTGATAGGCTACCACCATCATGTGACACAGAAGCTAGAATCTGATAGGCTACCACCATCATGTGACACAGAAGCTAGAATCTGATAGGCTACCACCATCATGTGATACAGAAGCTAGAATCTGATAGGCTACCACCATCATGTGATACAGAAGCTAGAATCTGATAGGCTACCACCATCATGTGACACAGAAGCTAGAATCTGATAGGCTACCACCATCATGTGACACAGAAGCTAGAATCTGATAGGCCACCACCATCATGTGATATAGAAGCTAGAATCTGATAGGCTACCATCATCATGTGACACAGAAGCTAGAATCTGATAGGCTACCACCATCATGTGATATAGAAGCTAGAATCTGATAGGCTACCATCATCATGTGACACAGAAGCTAGAATCTGATAGGCTACCACCATCATGTGATACAGAAGCTAGAATCTGATAGGCTACCACCATCATGTGACACAGAAGCTAGAATCTAATAGGCTACCACCATCATGTGATGCAGAAACTAGAATCTGATAGGCTACCACCATCATGTGACACAGAAGCTAGAATCTGATAGGCTACCACCATCATGTGATGCAGAAACTAGAATCTGATAGGCTACCACCATCATGTGATATAGAAGCTAGAATCTGATAGGCTACCACCATCATGTGACACAGAAGCTAGAATCTGATAGGCTACCACCATCATGTGACACAGAAGCTAGAATCTGATAGGCTACCACCATCATGTGACACAGAAGCTAGAATCTGATAGGCTACCACCATCTGTGACACAGAAGCTAGAATCTGGTACTTTTACATCATTTCTTTGCCTAAAACTCTCAGAAGTGGAAACAAACTGCATGTTTTGTGTCTTTACAGTGGTATTTTATACCCCGAAGGTATCGATTACGATATTTTGTCTGGCTGGTATCGAAGTTTCAACTCCAGGGTATCAGTATGAACATCACTAGTCAGGAAATGCATCTAAGACCCCAAGAATGACTGAATGACACACATTTCTGCAGAAGTGGACCCGAGGATCCGTGTTCAGTGTGGAGCCTAAACAGGCTTTTAACCCTTTTGTCTCCCGTCTCTGTCCTCTGCCTCTGACCCAGAAAGTTGTCCGTGAAAAATGTTGTTTCCTGCGGTTCTCTTTCCTGCTGCAGTCTGTGTTTAACCTGAGGAGGAAGATGAGGAAGAATCTTCTTGCTGTGGAGACCAGGACGGTGAGATGACATCAGTCCGGCTCTCAGGCCTCATTAATCCCGTTCAGGTGAATTTGACTTGAATATTAATCCACCAATCAGTCCGACATGTGGGGCTCTGTCACCCCCCCCACCTCTCCCGCTGTTTGTTGAAGGAGCCCACTGTAAAGTGATGGAAGAGATTAATTCAGATTATCAGGTGTCGGGGCCCCTCAGCTCGCGGCCCCCCTGCATTTGGGGCCTAATGAGGAAAGCAAACACAGATATTGCGGCTCCTTATTTGAGGACAATTGTTGCTGATGAGGAGGGTGAAGGAAAACGGGCCGGCGGGGGTCTCCGCGGCCCAGCGGGGGGCTGTGGGGCCAAGCTTGAATAACAAATGAGTTTTTGGGAGGATTTGGCTGCCTCGGGACAACTGGACTTATCAGCCAGAGGGGAGGAGGGGGGCAGCACTTGAACCTCGGACCCAGGGCCCTAATTAACGGCGGCCGCAAATGAAAAGCAGCTGGAAATAATTACGTAATTAAAGCGCCTTTGGGGGAAGAAAAGCATAATTTCTGCAGCCATCGCCATAAATCTTGTGCTGTCCGAGTCCATGCGTTTAACATGAGCTTCTCCGCGCGCAGGTTCACGCATGACTCATAAAAACACTGGATCCCTTTGTTACCGAGCCGGTCCAAGTCAAACACAAAGACAAAGAGGCTGCTGGACATCTTCCTCCTCCTCCTCCTCCTCCAGCACCGGGACCTGCACGCTCACTTTCATCGCTTTGAAGCATCACTCTGCTGGCTTTGAGCGTGCGTGTGCGCGTGCAGACACACCTGAGCGAGAGCCAACATTTGGTTTTACTTTGGATAATTCCAGTGAAACTTAAGTCCGACTTTCACAACGAAACACTGCAGCCACCAACAGACGAGCAATTAAGCAATTACAGCCATTTCACAAAGTAAGCCATAAACACCTCCGAGTGCGCGTGAACACCACCAGCACGCTCCGCCGGACCCTCGCCCTGATCTTTTGTCAGCCGCTCTGGGGGATGATTAATAGTTTAATTTCTGAAAATTATTTAGACACACAAATAATTTGATCCAACGAGGGGCTATTAGCACATCTTGTAATAGACATGTTACAATGATGAAAGCTTTAATTTGTTGTTAGAGCACTTACAGGGGTTAGAAAAGCCACCTTGCTCCCCATCATCAATCATCTGTCACTTAGCAGAAGTGTTACATTATGGGAGAAATGCAAATACGGCGGGTGAAGTGCATTCTGTCTGACAGCCGGCGCTTTGAATCGCAGCTCTCTGTTTTCATTGGGAGGAAAATTACAAGTAGTCGGAGGAGGATGAAGAGCGGGACTGGCAGCAGGCGGGACGCTGAGCAGGTAGGAACTGGCTAAACTGGGAGGATACAACGCTCTGATCTCAGATCAGATGATGGAGGACCACGGTCAGAGGAGACGAGGTCCAGAAATGTGGGATTAGACGCAAAGAAATACTTTATTAATGAAGAATGGAAAATATCTGATGATGTAATGCTTTGCTGTGATGTCATGTGGGATTGTTTAGCTCTGATCAGCTGATTTATTCACTCAGAAGGTAAAGAGCATCAAAAACTGGGAGAATTCTGGTCCTGCATCATCATCATCAATAAATTCTGTAAAGTGACAGTTTTCTTCTTTTTGAAATACAGGGGGAAAAGGATAAATTTAATGTCTTTGTGTCAAACTGAAAATATACACAAAATAAATTAAATATAATTTGAAATAATTAAAATAATTTAATTTCATACAAAAACATGAGCGAATACATTTCTTAAACTATAAAACTATACAATGTAATTTGCAAATATAGTTCCAACTTCAAATTTAATGCGGTCCTCAAAATTACTGATAGAGTTAAAGAAAAGCTAACACAATAGTAATTCAAATAACAAAAAAAGAAACTGATAATAAATAAAAAATTACAAAATTATAATTTAGTGAAACAAAATGTTGCTTTTGAATTGTGATTGAAAATAATAATAATGGAAAAACAACCCAACAAAACTGTCCCAGACACAATGAGGCATGTTTCCAGTGAACATGGACCAACATACCCGTCAACAGGTGCAGACGTCTGATTGGACGTTACAGAAAACACCTGATTGCAGTGATTGTCTCAAAGTGTTGCTCGACAACATTTTAGCTTCGGAGCTCGATCATGCTTGTTTACTTGTTTTATTTCTTGTTTGATTGTTTTTTATATTTCTGTTGAACCACAATTAAAATCAAAGTAAAGATTTACATAAAATTTTTATTTATTATTACTTTTGTCAGTTTCCTCTCATTGGAAGGTATGAATAATTTTGAGGACGACTGCATGTATATATATATATCTATATATATATATATCCGTACATATATATATATATATTTACTAATATTGGTATAACAATATTGTCCAACTCTTAATTTCTGATATCCGATATCAGACGATACTGATCTACTGTATGTAGAGGACTGTGAGGTTGCATCTCTATATTGAGAGATATACATCAGAAATATGAAGCAGTTTTTCCAGGAGTCACAGCAGGAAGTGTGTAGATGTTTCATCACGACTGCAGGGTCGTGCTTCACTCTTTGTTGACACATTCATGGATGCGATGGTTTCTTTTCCCTTAGACACCAAAGTTTTCCGTGTTTCTCCAGAAGGAGATGCAGAGGAGCTGTGTGGTGTTACAGGCTGGAAGATGAAGCTGAGCACAGAATAGAGAAAGAAAAAAATTAAATCATGTCTGAAACGTGGTTTTACATAAGTCCCGATGCTTCAGTGGTATACAATGTAAAGATTTGCATTTCTAAATGAAATAGTTCTGTTTGTGAACATTTTCTCCAGCTTCCATCTTTACAGCCGCTGGGCAGAGTTCATGTGAAAAATATGACAAAAGTGACGATATTTGACTCTATATGTCTGAAAAATCTGGAATTTCTCTCTTTGGAATCATTTTGCATCAATCTAGTATTTATTTGGGGTTTTTCATCATTCTAAATGAACATTGATCCACATGTGGACCTGCATTAGTTCAGTCACAGTTTTATTTTAGAGCTCGCTGACGTCATTTCCTCAGATCCTTTGTAGATTATTGATCTCTGAACTATAAGCGACACCTGTGAGTTATTTCATGGAGAAAACAGCTGATCTGATCTGTGTCAGACATCCAGGCTACATGTCAACACAGCAGTCTGGTCTATTTCCACACCTCAGCATCCACCTGTTGGTTCAAAGAGTGAATATTTCAGATTAATTCTGATATTTAATTAATTAAAAACGCGCAGAGTTAAACTGCAGTGCTGGATAAAGCTTTTATCCTTCAGCTGAACTGTTAATTCTGTTTAGGCTTTACTTTCTTTCCTTTCTTTTCTGAATGAATGGGCATATCGATACCCTGGAGTCGAAACTTCAATACCAGCCAAGGCAAAATATTAGAATTGATACTCTTTTGAGTATCGTGATACCCCTCAAAAGATACAAAACATGCTATTTGTTTTCACTTCCAAGAGTTTTAGGCAATGAAATGATCTGAAAGCAGCCAGATTCTAGCTTCTGTATCACATGATGGTGGTAGCCTATCAGAGTCTAGCTTCTGTGTCACATGATGGTGGTAGCCTATCAGATTCTAGCTCCTGTGTCACATGATGGTGGTAGCCTATCAGATTCTAGCTTCTGTGTCACATGATGATGGTAGCCTATCAGATTCTAGCTCCTGTGTCACATGATGGTGGTAGCCTATCAGATTCTAGCTTCTGTGTCACATGATGGTTGTAGCCTATCAGATTCTAGCTTCTATATCACATGATGGTGGTAGCCTACCAGATTCTAGCTTCTGTGTCACATGATGGTGGTAGCCTATCAGATTCTAGCTCCTGTATCACATGATGGTGGTAGCCTATCAGATTCTAGCTCCTGTATCACATGATGATGGTAGCCTATCAGATTCTAGCTTCTGTATCGCATGATGATGGTAGCCTATCAGATTCTAGCTTCTATATCACATGATGGTTGTAGCCTATCAGATTCTAGTTTCTGTATCACATGATGGTGGTAGCCTATCAGATTTTAGCTTTCGTGTCACATGATGGTGGTAGCCTATCAGATTCTAGCTCCTGTGTCACATGATGGTGGTAGCCTATCAGATTCTAGCTCCTGTATCACATGATGGTGGTAGCCTATCAGATTCTAGCTCCTGTGTCACATGATGGTGGTAGCCTATCAGATTCTAGCTCCTGTATCACATGATGATGGTAGCCTATCAGATTCTAGCTTCTGTGTCGCATGATGATGGTAGCCTATCAGATTTTAGCTTTCGTGTCACATGATGGTGGTAGCCTATCAGATTCTAGCTCCTGTATCACA
This sequence comes from Atherinomorus stipes, assembly GCA_023101725.1. Classification (NCBI taxonomy): domain Eukaryota; kingdom Metazoa; phylum Chordata; class Actinopteri; order Atheriniformes; family Atherinidae; genus Atherinomorus; species Atherinomorus stipes. Next base: position 85,708 of record JALJCO010003477.1, read on the forward strand.
TGATGGTGGTAGCCTATCAGATTCTAGCTCCTGTATCACATGATGGTGGTAGCCTATCAGGTTCTAGCTTCTGTGTCACATGATGGTGGTAGCCTATCAGATTCTAGCTCCTGTATCACATGATGGTGGTAGCCTATCAGATTCTAGCTCCTGTATCACATGATGGTGGTAGCCTATCAGATTCTAGCTCCTGTATCACATGATGGTGGTAGCCTATCAGATTCTAGCTTCTGTGTCACATGATGATGGTAGCCTATCAGATTCTAGCTTCTTTGTCACATGATGATGGTAGCCTATCAGATGTCATGATGATGCTGCTTCTGTTAGTGATTATGTTTTGGTAAATTTATAATATTACTAATACATTTTATATCTGGACATTTTCCACTGAATAAATGTAAATAATCTTTACTTGTAGTGAAGTGATTTGATAAATGAAAGACGAGTTTAATGTTATTTTTGTTTCTGTTTGTAATTTCTTCATCAATATAATTTATTATTGTTTTAAAAGCATTTTTCCAGTACTTTTCTCAAGTTTTAATATTTCACTTGCATTCAAGATATTAATGCAAACTTTACAATCATGTGATTTTCTATAAAGGGATAAAAAGTTTCCATATTGATTTTTATTTTTAAAAAGTACCATAAACTACTGGTATCATATCGATATCGTTTCACCCATCCCTACCTCTCTGATAGCACAGATGCAACTAAAAGCTCAGCCTTTAGGATCTTTCATCACGGTCGCAGATTTTGGCAGAACACCGACACAGAAACAAAGGAGAGGAGATGGATGTTAACCAGGAAACTTCCCCGACACCAAACAAGGAGCATCCGGCGCTCCTGAAGGGCCTCGCGGAACATGTCGGCTTTCTCTGCTCAGACACTTAAAGATAAAATCCACATGTGTGGACACGCACACAGCAGAGGCTTCCCAGCATGCTCTGAGTGTGTGTGTGTGTTTGGCGGCTGTGAAGGCAGCAGCTGACAGGTCTGACAGCGGCCCGATATTTTACTCATGGAAATGATGGCCCTCCTCAGCCATCAGTGTCACACCGGCGCGCTGGGTGTCCATCAGCAGCTTTGCAGGAGTGAAAATAAAACCCAAAAGGGGGGAAAAGATTGTAAAAAGGATGTTTTTCATGTTCGGAGTGGCCGGCCGATTGGCCTGTCAGTGGTTAGAAGTGACATACATGTGATTACCTATGCATTAGGGGGGATGATGAGGGCCTTACAGCTCAGGAGGCTTCAAAGGAGCTGAGACACATGAAGGCGGCCGTTCAGAGGAGGACTGTTTATCTGAAGCTTAAGTATTCCAGCTTTCATAATGCTGGATGAGGGGAGTGTGGCTGCTGTTGTTGAATAATGCAGCATGAAGACGTTTCTGCTCCGTGCAAAATAAAAAACAAACCTGTGCTGTTTGTTTGCTGCTTCTCAGAAATCTGGCTGAAACGTTTCTGGTAAATTTCAGTCTCAGTCTGAAACGTGTTCGTGTTTAAACGTGTCAAAGAGATAAACCGGGATAAAAACAAACAAAAACACGTTTATAAAATACTAAATTATTCAGATTTACAGTTTTAAAAGCAGCAGAAGATGTTTGAGTCGTTATGTTGGCAGAGAAAATCTGTAAGCTGCTTTCATGATGCTCCAGATGCAGACAGACCAGCTAGTATCTCATTCATATCTAATACCTGCTAGTGTCTCATTTATATCTAATACCTGTTAGTATCTGACATGTGGTAGTATCTAATACCTGCTAGTATCTGATATATATTAGTATCTAATACCAGCTAGTATCTCATTTATATCTAATACCTGCTAGTATCTGACATGTGGTAGTATCTAATACCTGCTAGTATCTGACTATCAGATACTAGTCAGATAGTAGTATCTAATACCTGCAAGTATCTCATTTATATCTAATACCTGCTAGTATCTGACATGTGGTAGTATCTAATACCTGCTAGTATCTCATTTATATCTAATACCTGTTAGTATCTGACATGTGGTAGTATCTAATACCTGCTAGTATCTCATTTATATCTAATACCTGTTAGTATCTGACATGTGGTAGTATCTAATACCTGCTAGTATCTCATTCATATCTAATACCTGCTAGTGTCTCATTTATATCTAATACCTGTTAGTATCTGACATGTGGTAGTATCTAATACCTGCTAGTATCTGATATATATTAGTATCTAATACCAGCTAGTATCTCATTTATATCTAATACCTGCTAGTATCTGACATGTGGTAGTATCTAATACCTGCTAGTATCTGACTATCAGATACTAGTCAGATAGTAGTATCTAATACCTGCAAGTATCTCATTTATATCTAATACCTGCTAGTATCTGACATGTGGTAGTATCTAATACCTGCTAGTATCTCATTTATATCTAATACCTGTTAGTATCTGACATGTGGTAGTATCTAATACCTGCTAGTATCTCATTTATATCTAATACCTGTTAGTATCTGATATGTGGTAGTATCTAATACCTGCTAGTATCTCATTTATATCTAATACCTGCTAGTGTCTCATTTATATCTAATACCTGTTAGTATCTGACATGTGGTAGTATCTAATACCTGCTAGTATCTCATTTATATCTAATACCTGTTAGTATCTGACATGTGGTAGTATCTAATACCTGCTAGTATCTCATTTATATCTAATACCTGCTAGTATCTCATTTATATCTAATACCTGCTAGTATCTCATACTGTATATATCTAATACCTGCTAGTATCTGATATCTGGTAGTATCAAATACCTGCAAGTATCTCATTTATATCTAATACCTGCTAGTATCTCATTTATATCTAATACCTGCTAGTATCTGATATATGGTAGTATCTAATACCTGCTAGTATCTGACATGTAGTAGTATCTAATACCTGCTAGTATCTGATATATGGTAGTACAAAATTACTGCCAGTATCTGATATCTGGTACTATCAAATACCTGCTAGTATCTCATTTATATCTAATACCTGCTAGTATCTCATTTATATCTAATACCTGCTAGTATCTGACATGTGGTAGTATCTAATACCTGCTAGTATCTCATATCTGGTAGTATCTAATACCTGCTAGTATCTGACATGTGGTAGTATCTAATATCTGCTAGTATCTCATATCTGGTAGTATCTAATACCTGCTAGTATCTCATACTGTATATATCTAATACCTGCTAGTATCTCATACTGTATATATCTAATACCTGCTAGTATCTGATATCTGGTAGTATCAAATACCTGCAAGTATCTCATTTATATCTAATACCTGCTAGTATCTCATTTATATCTAATACCTGCTAGTATCTGATATATGGTAGTATCTAATACCTGCTTGTATCTGATATCTTGTAGTATCTAATACCTGCTAGTATTTGATATCTTGCAGTATCAAATACCTGCTAGTATCTGACACGTGGTAGTATCTAATACCTGCTAGTATCTGATATATGGTAGTACTAAATTACTGCCAGTATCTGATATCTGGTACTATCAAATACCTGCTAGTATCTTATTTATATCTAATACCTGCTAGTATCTCATTTATATCTAATACCTGCTAGTATCTGACATGTGGTAGTATCTAATACCTGCTAGTATCTCATATCTGGTAGTATCTAATACCTGCTAGTATCTGATATCTGGTAGTATCTAATACCTGCTAGTATTTGATATCTTGCAGTATCAAATACCTGCTAGTATCTGACACGTGGTAGTATCTAATACCTGCTAGTATCTGACATGTGGTAGTATCTAATACCTGCTAGTATCTGACATCTTGCAGTATCAAATACCTGCTAGTATCTGACATGTGGTAGTATCTAATACCTGCTAGTATCTGATATATATTAGTATCTAATACCAGCTAGTATCTCATTTATATCTAATACCTGCTAGTATCTGACATGTGGTAGTATCTAATACCTGCTAGTATCTGACTATCAGATACTAGTCAGATAGTAGTATCTAATACCTGCAAGTATCTCATTTATATCTAATACCTGCTAGTATCTGACATGTGGTAGTATCTAATACCTGCTAGTATCTCATTTATATCTAATACCTGTTAGTATCTGACATGTGGTAGTATCTAATACCTGCTAGTATCTCATTTATATCTAATACCTGTTAGTATCTGACATGTGGTAGTATCTAATACCTGCTAGTATCTCATTTATATCTAATACCTGCTAGTGTCTCATTTATATCTAATACCTGTTAGTATCTGACATGTGGTAGTATCTAATACCTGCTAGTATCTCATTTATA
>JALJCO010003477.1:95000-119957 GCA_023101725.1 Atherinomorus stipes
AGTTAAACAGAGTTGAAATAAATTGAAAAAGGTCGCAGTGTGTTTTTAATTAAATCGCGCGCAGCATCTCGGCTCTTTGGGAAAATCCAAGTTATTTCATGAATTCTTTCTGCGCTTTAATTTCTTTAGTCACAAATCACAGACATTCTCATGTATTTCCTGAGATAAAAAACTGCACGCATTAACTTCTTGATGGAAAACGGGATTAAGTGTTGCATGAAAAAACCCGAGGTCTGGTTTCCAGCAGATATCTGATAGCCCTCTCTGGGATTTTTTTATCCACTTAAGCAAAGCTTTTCAACAAGCAGAGTTATCAGCGATAGTCCACATATCACGCTCGTACAGCTGGCCGGGGAGAGTGGCAGGAGGGGGTCATTCAAAGGGAGCATTCATCAAATGACGGTCGACTCGCTGCTGACGGCCATTTCCAAATACCTCATTAAGATTCCTCCGTCTTTAGGACATTTTCACTTGTTCACATGTGTTTTATGAATCAGCCTCCATGTGATTTGTGAAGCTGACTTTCCCGTCAAGCAGCGCTTTTTACGAGAACTGTCCTGAAAGAAGCAAACAGGCGGCAAGTGTTAATGCACTCAGGCTTAATGCCACAAGCCAAGTCTGGGCTGTTTCTGACACTTGTGCGAGGGGGGGGGAGTATTATGGGCTACCAAACATCCATCAGGCAGGTCGTCGCTGCTTCGCTGCAGCCGCTCACTCTTCACCAGTCTGCTCTCACTCACATCAAGACTCCCATTGTTGGGAATTAATGTTCAAAAAGACGGCTGGGGGGGCGGGAGAAGCAGAGAGGGAGGGGGGGGTCTTGATTTTTACAAAGTCCAGGCCCCCGGAGCGAAAGGTTGAGAGAAATACCCTTGACTGTTGGTTTTGTGAGAGCTCTGAAGTCATTGTCTTGTAATAATAGGGAAAGGCTGGCCGGGGGTCATCATGGCGGCCGTGACCTCGGCCAATCGCAGACAGGCATCAGCTGAGCCTGCGCACGGCCGCCACATGTGTGTGCAGCAGCTCACCGACGTTTGGCTGCACATCACAAATCCAGCAGGGAGAAGTTTTCGAGCCGGGCTGAACTCCGGGGGGACGGAGGTTTTAGTGGGGTGTGCTGGAAATTTGACAGACACATCGGCTTGTTTTCGCTCGCAGGCATGTTTCTCGTTTTCGTTGCAATTTGTTAATTCAGCTCAAACTCTCGTAAAGCACGGCTCTTTCACTGGGAAGGTGTTTGCCAAGTCGACGGTGGGTATTTGGATTGGAACGCTCCACCAAGTGCTGGTTAGGTTTCTTCTTTCTTGCCATTACATCTACTTATTTTCTGATGGGAGCACTTTAAGTCTGCAATAAAGACTGAAAGGGTTTTTCTAAAGCCCCCCCCCCCCCGTGCAGCTGTGGATCTGTGTGGGCAGCTGACACAATCCTTGTCCAGCTACTGACAGAAGACACGACCGACTCATTCTGACAGTAAACATATGATCCCTGTTTTCAGGCCTGATCCTTGCAGATTTATCGGTGTTCATCCTATTTTTTCCTCCCGTTCTCCTCTGAGCAGGAACTTGTAAAGGTTTTACAGGGTTCAGCAGCTGTTTATTAGCTCCAGCTGCCTGAGTCCATATACTTTTATGGGATAGTTAGGATCTTCTTCCTCATGTTGCCAAAGGTGAGCCAGTGGACGGGGTTATGCAGTAATACCTGTAATCAGAGCGGCTGTAATCCTTTGGACCCGACCGAGGCCCCGCTGTCCGGAAACATGACCTGATCTGTGTAAGTTTACTGCAGATTTACAGAAAATACGCTGTTTTGTCACCAGTAGGATAGAAATGCAAATTTTAGTGACGAAGATGAGAGCTCCTGGTTCTGTCTGTCAAACCAATCAGCATTCAGATCTTTCAGCCAATAATCTGATTGGTTTAATTTCACTCACGAGGGTGAAATTTGCTTCATTCAACCACCTGCTGGTTTAGTTAAGTTCTGAGGAGACGTTTGCTTGCGTTGACGATAATGTGCATAATCTGAGATTACAGTTTTAAACTTAAATCTCCAGATATTTATTTGCCTGTAGAATTAAAATCTTTAATCCCAGTCAGCATCCAGAACCTTTAATCCCAGTCAGCATCAGAACCTTTAATCCCAGTCAGCATCGGAACCTTTAATCCCAGTCAGCATCAGAACCTTTAATCCCAGTCAGCATCAGAACCTTTAATCCCAGTCAGCATCAGAACCTTTAATCCCAGTCAGCATCTAGAACCTTTAATCTCAGTCAGAATCAGAACCTTTAATCCCAGTCAGCATCTAGAACCTTTAATCTCAGTCAGCATCTAGAACCATTAATCTCAGTCAGCATCTAGAACCTTTAATCTCAGTCAGCATCTAGAACCTTTAATCCCAGTCAGCATCAGAACCTTTAATCCCAGTCAGCATCTAGAACCTTTAATCCCAGTCAGCATCTAGAACCTTTAATCTCAGTCAGCATCTAGAACCATTAATCTCAGTCAGCATCTAGAACCTTTAATCCCAGTCAGCATCAGAACCTTTAATCTCAGTCAGCATCTAGAACCTTTAATCCGAATCAGCATCTAGAACCTTTAATCCCAGTCAGCATCTAGAACCTTTAATCTCAGTCAGCATCTAGAACCTTTAATCTCAGTCAGCATCTAGAACCTTTAATCTCAGTCAGCATCCAGAACCTTTAATCTCAGTCAGCATCAGAACCTTTAATCCCAGTCAGCATCAGAACCTTTAATCCCAGTCAGCATCAGAACCTTTAATCCCAGTCAGCATCTAGAACCTTTAATCCCAGTCAGCATCTAGAACCTTTAATCCCAGTCTGCATCAGAACCTTTAATCTCAGTCAGCATCTAGAACCTTTAATCCGAGTCAGCATCTAGAACCTTTAATCTCAGTCAGCATCTAGAACCTTTAATTTCAGTCAGCATCTAGAACCTTTAATCCCAGTCAGCATCAGAACCTTTAATCTCAGTCAGCATCTAGAACCTTTAATCCCAGTCAGCATCTAGAACCTTTAATCCCAGTCAGCATCTAGAACCTTTAATCTCAGTCAGCATCTAGAACCTTTAATCTCAGTCAGCATCTAGAACCTTTAATCTCTGTCACATAGAACCTTTAATCCCAGTCAGCATCAGAACCTTTAATCCCAGTCAGCATCCAGAACCTTTAATCCCAGTCAGCATCTAGAACCTTTAATCTCAGTCAGCATACAGAACCTTTAATCTCAGTCAGCATCTAGAACCTTTAATCTCAGTCAGCATCTAGAACCTTTAATCTCAGTCAGCATCTAGAACCTTTAATCTCAGTCTGCATCAGAACCTTTAATCTCAGTCAGCATCTAGAACCTTTAATCTCTGTCAGCATCAGAACCTTTAATCCCAGTCAGGATCAGAACCTTTAATCCCAGTCAGCATCTAGAACCTTTTAATCCCAGTCAGCATCTAGAACCTTTAATCCCAGTCTGCATCAGAACCTTTAATCTCAGTCAGCATCTAGAACCTTTAATCCCAGTCAGCATCTAGAACCTTTAATCCCAGTCAGCATCCAGAACCTTTAATCTCAGTCAGCATCTAGAACCTTTAATCTCAGTCAGCATCTAGAACCTTTAATCCCAGTCAGCTAGATCTTTGGCTGCTCCTGATTGGACGTTACTGTCAATTTAAGCTCTCTCATTGGTGGAAAGTTTGAGAGGAAGTGTCTTTATCATCATGAAACGTACGTGTTCGTGTTCTGAAAGTGTCACTCTGCAACTTCTCTCTTTCTCTCCAGGTCTAAACAGAGGTCTCTTAGCAACATAGTAGTGATGGTGATGATTTTATGATGAAGATGGGATGAATAATGGAGTTGTCATGGATCAGTGTGGATTTACCAGATCAACCTCCTGGACGGGATAGAAATGTCACCTAAAGGGTTAACTATCCATCACGTTGACCCCACAGAGTCAGAAGTTTGTTGTCATAAGGTGCTTTCAGACTGCAGGAACCTTCTGGAGTTCCTAGTACCTTTTCGGGAACCAGACTGTTCTTTGCACATTCGGACACATAGGAATCAGGAACCTCGGACATCAGTTCCTAGAACCTTTTTAGCTCCTACTCAGAGGCAGGGTCTTTTCAGGGTTCCATAGGAACTGAAATACGTTGATGTTTGGTGATTGGTAGAACTGGCAAGCCCCGCCCCTTACGTGATCTCTGCTTCTTCAGCCCGCCATATTTAAAAAGTCCCACAGCTGTTTACCTGATCATAACAACAACAACTATTACAACAGGAGTGTACCAATTCATTATTAAATCCATCAAAATGGAACGCGTCCCGAATCCAGAACTATTCTGAAATGTCCAAAATTATTTTTTGCTAATTTAATGACCCAGATCCAGCTGCAAAGTGTGGCAGAATCTGCAGCTGCCGCCCGGACACTTTAATGGATGAACCGTCCAACAAAACAAGGACCCCAACACTGCAACTAAAGGTAAACAAGAGAAAGGGAGGGAAATAATTATCACATCTTTGAATAAAAGAGATGAGAAACCTCAGTTTTGTATCAGATGATCTGGGGCATAAATGTGTCAAACATGGTTCCTATCCGGTCCTCCCTCATGTGTGAACGCAGACTGATGGGAAAGATGGTTCTGATTCCTGAACTCCGGATTGGGTCTGTCCGAATGCGCCTGTTGTTCCAGAACAACGACCTCCCGTTCCTCACATGCTGGGGAAAAGTGATGGGCTGGAGATCTTGTGAAGTTTTCAGGGCTGACTCTTCAGCGTCGGGTTATCTGCTGGTTAACAGTCTCGTGTTTTTGACCATGTCGGCCCGTGATGGTTGTATATTTATATGTGCAGTTGTCAGTAATCTGGTGAATGACATCACACCTCTGTGGTTCTGGAATCACCGGAGTGACAGCTGTTATGACCTGCGAGAGCTCGGCTCTGCTCTCTGGCCTCACGAACCAGCTCGACTTGGGTTGTCTGTCAGAGCCGGCCTGTATTTATACAGAACTGAAACATGTGGGGGTCCGTTCCCCGTGTGTGGCGTCCACAGCGAGGCCTCTGAGCTCGGCGGGAGGCCGTCAGATCATAAAACAACGACTGTGTCAGCAGCCAGAAAGATGCTGCGCTGCTGATCCGGGAGGAACGCCGCTCTGTCTCCGCTTCTGCCTCATCAACGCTAATGCCCCAACCTCCACGGCCTGGAAAATAATTCAGCCGAAGTGGTCCCATTTTGAGCCGATCCATCCCCTCCCATCCTCATTCTACTGATTTGTAGGTAAATCACGGCTGTCAGTATAGTAGCAACCCTGATTAAAGTTCAGGGGTTTAATAGATCATTTTAAATAACCCCCAAATTACTCGGCTCTCCCCAGCCGATCCACCTGAACCCCTGCCCCGGGTGCATGGCAGTTTTCAGCTGTCGCAGGCCGAGCCAAGTCCAGCCTCGCGGTTCCTGCCTATTCCCCCAGGATGGTGCGCTGCAGGCCTAGACCAACATTCTCAGCTGTGTTTAATCTGCTCTGAGACAAGCTGGCTATGAGAAAACGCGAAGGAAAAAGGCACTCACGGACACACACACACACATACATGGAAACTCCTGGACGGTCCGCATGCTTTGTTCACTTGGCTCAGCTGGAATCCATCCAGAAACACCCCGACGTGCACGCACGCACACACTCCTGCAGCAACCACAGTCCCCCCCAATTAATCGTGTTTAACCGTTCTAATCACACTTCAGCACATTAATCCTATTTTCAATCCGCAACACGTCTGCGCTGACCGGCATGTGGCCCGCTGATTCCTCGCTTTTACTGCCACCGCAGACCAGATGAAACCCAGAAGTGGCTGCAGGCCTCTGCGTCAGCCTGCACTCTCCCTGAACCTGGCCTTTCCATTTCTTCTCCTCCCTCTGCAGCTCATAGTTAGAATTTATAGCATGATGCTGATGCCTTCACTCACAATGCGTCCCTGCAGAGTTCAACAATTACCTCGGGTGAGGTAATTGAGGAAGTGCCGTTTTTTTCTCTCTGCTCTGCTTGATTATGCTGTGTTATTGTGGATCAGATTGTGTGGACACAGTCACAGTATCTTATCAGTTTGACATCCTAAGTCACAGAGACAGCCAGATAATTTAGGTCCAATCCATCTGCTGCTGGAGTGGCCCTGGAGGCGGGTCATGACTGCTCGCATTCGGCCCGGTCGGGATCAACGTTATCAGGAAGAGGGAGCTGTTGTTCTGTCACACCACATCTTCTGGGCCCCAAAACAAACTAAAAGTGCACGCTTTCTGCCCTCGCATTGGCAGCGGCGAAGGTGTTTAGCGCCCCCCAAGGTTCCTCCTGGAAAGTCCTTGAAAAATCACAGATCTAACCTCTCCTGGAGCTCTTAAAACATTACAGCCGGGGGTCCAGTAAAAGGTGCTGCTGCATTGATAATTGAGCCCTGCAAAGCAAACAAAGTGTCAGAAACAGTGTTTTAATGGGCGCTTTTGTGGGAGCTGCTGCAGCGTTCAGGACACATTACGCTAATTGAGTTTTCGAGGCGATGTAAAGCTGGCACACAGCGATGTTCACAACCGAGAAAATAAACAAAAGAGCCACTCATAGCAAAACAAATGACCTGGAAGCTGAGGAAACCGAGTGACATCACTGACTCCCAGCTCAGCATGTGGGTAGAATGATGTAATGGGAGCCGGAGGAGCTCGCCCACCCTTGACTTTTCTACCCCCCCACCCCCCTCACATCCACTCAGCCAAGGTGGTGCTCACTCTGACTCGCTTTAATTAATCATATGTTCATTAGCACACAGAGGCAGGCCTTTAACTCATGTTGTTACAGACGGGAAAAAACTGTTGTCACGTCGTGACAAGTTCTCCTCCTAATGTGCTACTAAACATGATGGTGAGAAAACAGAATTAATCCAGCAGGAGGTGGGAGAGCTGGGGAGGGAGGTGGGAGGGAGCAGAGCCGCCGACTTCTGCAGAGTCTCTCCGCTGCAGGCGTGATGGAGCTCAATGTTGTCAAAGCAACACAGTTAACGCTAAACTACGGGAGCCCTGAGGTCCAAAACACAACAAAACCAAAGTCACAAACCTTTTTAACAAACAGAACATTCCAGGAGGTCTGATACGCTGGTGTGATACCCCAAGATTTGGTATCGATCTGATACCGAGCACATACAGGATGAGCATCATCAGTAATGCTGATCATTTTCATTAGGGCTCCAAAATTAAAGGAATAGTACACCCACAGAATGATATTCCTTCATTTTCTACTTACACTCATGCTGAGCAAGACTGTGGAACATTTTTTTAATATCTCAAATGCAGCCGGAGATCGGACAGGTTTTCGTTTTCCCACAACTTTCATGTTCACTGGTGACTAAACCAAAAAGGTCCAGAAAAGCCCACAAAAACTTGTCAATATTCCTCCATAGTGCTCGTTCACTGTGATCCAAAGGACCGAGTGGGTAGCGTCCAGAATTTACTGACGAGAGGAAAGGTGGGGCTGCGAGGAAAACTTCTGAATGGAAAAACAGCTGATTTCTCCATAGAAAAATCCGAAACAGAATTTGTAAAATAACACCTTTAATGACCTTGTATGGCTACAAAATGGAGGGAAACACTGCTACTTCAGCGGTAATCCTCTCGTTTGTCAAACGAGTGCTGTGACACAAAGCTGGAGAGAGATAACACGTTAAAACCTACGTAGTTAAGGTCTACGAAGGACCTGGCCCATGTGGACTGGGTAGTACGTGTCCTTCAAAGGACGTAGCCCCCAAATCTGGAAACAGTCGTCAAAAAAATTCTTAGCCATGATGATACAAAGTAGCAGCGGCCAAGTGACACTTCTTATTTTCTTAAAATTGCATACCTTGCGACCGGCTCTGGTGACAGTCAAGTCAAGCCAACTTTATTTATAGAGCGCTTTGAAAAAGAGCCAATGCTGAACAATAAAACATGATACATCTTTTATGAAAAGACATAAAAGATGCACTGTCAATGCACCTTCTCTGATTGGCTGATTGTGTATCTGTCAGATGTAAAAAAAAAAAAAAAACTAACTCCGGTATCAATTAGATGTGATCTGTGATCATTCCCATTGATTTGTCATTAATTCGATTCAAAGCATTGCCTTCCGAGTCTTTCAGACTAAATATTTAGAGTGTGTAAAGGCCTTTAGACTGGTTTAAGTTATTCAGGTTTTGGTCTGGTTGGTTCCAGTTGGTACAGAGTTCTCCATGAATTTAGTTATGGTGTTCCTCAAGGTTCTGGGACCAGCTCTGTTTCCTTTATAGACATCCTCCCTTTGAGAGCAACAATGAAGAAATGAGGCACTGACCATTTCCCTGTCTTCATCCTTTTGGGATGACTTCTGCATCTTTGTATTCTGCCAGTGTCCGCTGTGGAAAGAAGGGTTGCTGTCTCCCAGCACATTGTGGATGCATGGAGAAGAAAACCAGAAGAGGGGCCAGTACGCCAGACAATGGACCAGTAAATGAGCTAGTACCCCAGGAGATGAGCTAGTACCCCAGGAGACATGCAGGGGACCGTAGGAGGACAACAACCCAGCAGCAGGACCGCTATCTGCACCTTTGTAAGATAGTACCAGGAGTACCAGGTGGACCAGGAGGACCAGAGTCCTACTAAATGATCTGCAGAAGCCACTAATGAGCACATTTCTGCACAAACTGTCAGAAATGGACTCCATCAGGAGGGTTTGAGGACCCCGCGTCTGTGCTCACAGCCCAACACCCTGCAGCCTGATTGGCTACCAGAGAACAGCTGGACTGGCAGGTTGGTCGTTGGGTCCCTGTGCTCTTCATGGACGAGATCATTGGGCACATGTGGCAGACATGAGGGAGTCTGGAGATGCCGTGGAGAATGTTCTGCTGCTGCAACATCCTCCAGTATGACCAGTTTGGCAGTGGGTTGGTGGTGGTCTGGGGAGGCGTATCTATAATGGGCTGTACATGTGCAGGCCAGAGGTACCACCATGGCCATCAGGTACCAGGATGACATCCTCAGACCCATTGTCAGACCATGCTGCAGTGGGACCTGGTTCCTTCTGATGCAGGACCATGCTCGGCCTCAGGTCCTGATGATGAAGCAGTGATGCTATGGACCAGCCTGTCCATTCACCAGACCTGAATCCAGTCCAGCACCTCTTGGACGTCCTGTCTGGTTCCATCCACTGCCACCACAGACTGTCCAGGACTCGACTGATGTCCTGATCCAGGTCTGGCAGGAGATCTGGAAGGAGATGGAACAGAAAACCCAGATTTTTCACCAGAACCTTTCTGGATCAAACCTGGAGTACAATCATCTGTTTTTCATCCAAACATCAATATAATCCAAAGTAATCTTTGGAAGATTTCATGTAGGATGCTGGTCAGACTCGTCTCCATCAGCTGGTTTAATAGTTTGGTCAGCAGGTGGCGCTGCAGGCTTCAATCCGCATGTTTGTAAAAAACAGAAACCAAACTGAGAGGAGGAAGAGCCAAACAGAACCAGAGGAACCTGGACCGGGCTCTGCCTGCTCTCCATGTCAGTGTCAGCCATGTTTATTCTGCAGAAGTGGAAACAGTTGATCGATTACGCGATCGGTCGTGTGAAAGTGTTCGCATCTCGTTTGGTCTTCCAGCTCACTCATTCAGAAAGATGACTTTATTTGCTCTGCACTTTCTCCGGTGGCATTCTGAGTCTCGACTTCCCCTCTTAGTGTGGAAGAAAGCTCTGCTGCGACTCCACACATGGCCTGAGAATGACTGTTTCCTGCCTCTTCCACCACTTAAAACTGTGCAGGATAAATAAGCTGGCAACAAGGAAACAGTGCAGGCTGCGAGAACTGGAGGACTTCCACCGCTGCTTGTCATTGTGAGTGGAAGTAGGCCACAAGTGTGAGCAATCACCAGAAATTATACGCTGTTAGAGGGATTTGATATAAAGGCATTAAGTCAGTCTGAAACGTGTGAAAGGAAAAATCAAAGATGATTATTTTCAGAGACATGATCTTCTCCACGGCCGCAGCTTCGTGGCGTTGCATATTTTCCGACCGGGATTGAGTGAAGAGGATCCCGGCAGATTGCTGTAACACGATAAACGTGGATGTGGAGCGGGTTTGGCCCGCTGACGGGAGGTGGGGTGGAAAATCTAATCTTCTGTCCGTCTCCGTTTCCCGGAGCCTCCAGAATGGTTTGGAAGAACCCGGCCGCGTCGAGTTAGACTCATGTCTCTCTGTTTGCATCATGTTTCTTCACACTTCAGATGCGGGAGCTTCTCCGATGCCTGCTGCAGTTAACATGCAGGACGTTGCGGTTCAGTCTACCATCAACTCCCCGGCCATGCAATCAGCTCCACATTTCAGGCTCAGTTTGGTTTGGCGTCCAACGTGGCGTCTCCTGCGAACCTGTTTTGACAGAACGCTGCTGCTTATCAGCTAATGAAACGGCTGAGATGGACCTGATGACATCACTGCACAGCTGGAAGGAGATCTGCTCCCTCGGCTCCAGCTTTGATTTTAAACTCCACACCAAAGCTCAGGAGGTCTTCGCCTCCAGCCTCTTCGTATCAGACCCTCCAGCTTTCTGACAGCTGGAGCAGAAATCACAACTTCTGGATTTCAACTTGTGAAGTGACTCAATTTTACATGTTAAATCATTTCCTGACTGTATTCTGAGGTCAGTGTAACAGATAAGATGACTTTTACCAGTCCAATTAAAGCAGTGATTGTCAAACTGGGGTTGGGACCCCCATGGGGGTCACTGGATAATTCTAGAAGGTCACCTGATAATTTTAAAAAGCAAAAAAGAATAAATCGGGGACTTTTTTGGGCTATTAAAGTTAACTTATTACAGCAAAGATATCTGTAAAATTAACACATTGATTTTTTTTTTTAATTGCAAAAATAGTTATTATTAACATGATATTTAAAATCTAGAGGTGGGACTCAATTTAAAAATGAATATATCTAATTAAAGGTTTTGCAGTTAATCATGATTAATCACATTTTAATCGCATTACAAAAACTGCCTCAAAAATAAGATTTTCTTTATTACAAAGGATTTTAGTGGGTGACTAAATCAAATAATAGCTACAGACATCAATATTATAAATTCCAGCTTTATTATTGTCTTACCAAATGCCTTTAATTGTATTTCAACAAAAAAAAAAGTTGAAAAAGAAATAGAAATTATCCCTGGCCAAAACTGAATGACGTAGAATTAAAATATACCATTTGAAGTATTTTAACTCTAATTAAGAGCGTACAACATGTAACAATACTTTTAACTTTTCAGATGTTTCTGTCACTTTTAGGCATTAATATCTGATCACTTCTGTCTCTAAAAGTGTAAGATAACACCAGAAAATGTCGCTCGCTGCTTGAAAAAAAAAGAAAAAGTTATCAGAAAACTTACTAAATAAGTCACTGAGTTCTGCTGTAATGCGGCAGCATAATCGGGTGAACCCTGATAAATATTTGCTTCTAATACAAACTGCGATGGATCTGCGATGCGTGAATTTGTTTTTAACACACTAATTTTACATTATTAATTAATCGTAATTAACACATTAAAGTCCCACCCGAACTAAAACCTGAATTTGGCATTATCTCAGTGAGAGAAGCTGCTTTTGGGCTACAGTAGGTGTCTTGTTATAGCAGTGATCCACCAGAAAACATTCATCCTCTTTATTTATGAAGTTTCTGAAAGTTTTCAAGCCTTACATGTAAAATTTTATGAGTGTCCAGAATTATTACAGCTGCTGTTCTAGAAATCCACATTTGGTCTTATTTTGGTCAGAAACACAGATTTTTGGCAATTGTGTGCTTTTACACAGCTGTTAAAATAATCCACCAAAATCCACTTAAAGGGATATTGTGTAAGTTCTCCTGTGTTTTATTCACAAAAACTGATTATTTGGTTCAAAAGTGTTTTTTCATTAATCAGTAATCACTCCCATCAACAAACTGAAGTGCTCCTCTAAGTTCTAAATTTGCCGTTCGTATCATTCATTTACACATCGAGCGGGGCGGCTCGGTGGGGGCTGCCATGTCGTATCGCCATGTTTTTGCGTTCGGGAGAAGCGTGACGGCAGGAAAACACAGAAACTCACCGGACACACCGGAGTTTTCAGCTCAGTTCGAGGTAATGCCTTTGAAAAGTCACCGCGCTGCAGTGGGAGAAACCAGCGTCTCACTGATGCTGCGTTCACGTGCAGTCGGGCAGACGGCCGTCGGTAACAAACCAGATGTCATTTTAATCAATGAAGCCGAGCGAAAGACGGTAAAACATGGGTCAGGGAAAACAATACGACATTGCCATGACAACCGAACAGATGTGGACTGATGTCACTGTAACTGACGGACCACGTCTTCACATAGAGGCCGGTGATAACTTTACATGCAGCGGATGTCGTCGGTCTGCCCGGTTTCACGCGAATGCAGCATGAAAAGTACGAGGGAGCTGCTCCCGATTACACAGAATGAATTTTCATAAATAAGGAGGGTTAGATTATGAGGACAGTTGTCAGCCTCACATGCAGAGGACGGACACTATGACCCATTAGATGTATTACACACTGAAGGCGACAGTATACTTCTCTGACTTCGTATTGCGTCATCCAGCTGCATAACCACGGAGACCCCTTGAGCCTTCATAGTTCTTCGTCATGGTGCCGGACACACAGTGCAATTTCCTGCCCACTCAGGGGTCGCTACACAACACTGGCCTGATCCTATGATGCCAATGGTCAGAAACCTCCGTGGTTATTCTGCGTCCAGTTCCAGTGAGCAACGGCGTCTCAGAGGGAAAGAATGTTGTTGTTGCAGCTGAACAACATTGAAACAGAATCTTTCAATGCAAAAGTGGAGACGATGGAGAGATTTTGGTATTTCCTCACTTCTTCGGCCAAACATTCATCGGTTGGACTCATATCTGTGTCTTCGTAGGCGAGCCGGTGTTTTAAAGATGGCACTGCCAGTGTTTACGTTGTGATAGACCAATCACAGCCCTTGCCATCTCCGTTGTCCCTTGACCAAGTGATGGACACTTTAAAAATATTTTGTGCAGCTGGAGACGACGGAGAGGCTCTCCGTAACCTCAGTTATCGAGCACTAGGGATGGGCGATATGGACTAAAAAATGTATCACGATAATTTCTCTTATTTATCACGGTAACGATAAGTGACGATAAAAACGATCAGCAAAATATTTTGTATTATAAATTTGTCACTAAATTCTGTCCTGAAAGCCCTACAAAGTACTAGAAGCCACTAAACTATATCAATTAAGTTCAAGTAGTGCACCCGTATTGCAAAACTAGTGACACCAATTAAACAAGTCTGAAATATGAGACCAAATTCCACATTTATTCAAACGATGCAAACAGCAAAACTAAATTGGCTTATTAAAAAAACCAAAGTAGTGCAACTGCAAACAACCTGATAAATTGTCATCTCACGATGAAAACGATAAATTCAAATTGTTATTGTGGGGAATTTCTTTGACGATATATCGCACACGATAAAATATCGCCGATCCCTATCGAGCACCAGCGTTTGTTATTTTGGGCTCAAAAAGTTTGATCACCACTGCTCAAACAGGCTCAGTCACGTTCATGGTCTTAGTCTGACTAAAACCAGACTTTATCGGAGCTCGCTGGAGTGTGCTGCCTGTGGCACAATGCCCGTCCGTCCGTCCGTCTTCTTCCGCTTATCCGGGATCGGGTCGCGGGGGGGGGGGGGGGCAGCTGCCAAAGCAGGAAGCCCAGACTTCCCTCACCCCGGCCACAGCCCCCAGCTCATCCGGGGGGATCCTGAGGCGTTCCCAGGCCAGCCCGGAGACGTAGTCCCTACAGCGTGTCCTGGGTCTCCCCCGGGGTCTTGTCCCAGTGGGACGTAGTCCCTACAGCGTGTCCTGGGTCTCCCCCGGGGTCTTGTCCCAGTGGGACATGCCTGGAACACCTCATCAGGGAGGGTGGTGCAATGCATTGTTGTTAATTAAAGAGGGAACACTGACTAAAACAGAACTGGGCCAAGATAGAAATAATTAATCTGAATAGATTCAAATTTAATTTATCCAATAAAACATGAAGATTTACTTCTTTCCCGGTGACAAAAGTGACGCTTTAACACATCAACACACCTGATAGGTTACCTGTCACTCTGTCCAATCAGCTTCTCTCTCTGAGATGATGTCACATTTCACCACTGGATCACATTACGCTAATGCCAATTTTAAAAAACACACTAAAAAGTCCTGGGTCAAACTGCCGGGTTGGAAAGGGACCAACTCATTTTTGGGTTGTTGACCCAACTTCTGGGTTAAAATATTCAAAAAATTGTGGTGTTGCATAAATATCTGCAGCTAAATGAATCAATATCGAGTGGATTTAAATCGATTGAGGAAGTTATACGAGCCTTAAAGCTGAGCTCTTGTTCTCTTTGTCTCATTTCTTTTGTTGCTCGCTCTTCCTACAACATTTCCTCACAGCCGACCAGAACTTTATGTCCCCGTTCGTCCAATGACATTAATTTATGCGGACCGCCCTGAATTTAAAAGGATTGAAAAAGTCATTTCCCATCAGGAACACGGGGCTCCAGAAATCCTCCTGGTGACATGTCTGCAGAAGTCTGTTTTCTAAGATGATGATCAAGTTTAGTAAAATCCAAAATGAAAGTGTGCTGTTTGGAAAACTGACAGCAAACGCAGTAAGTGGGACCACATGTGATGAATATGAACCAAATGAAGCGGTGCGGCAGGAGGTATGTCCCCGTAATTCTCTATCTGCAGTACAATCTAATCCAGCCGAGGCCAAAGCCCAGAGCAATTCTCAGGGAGCGCGCGCTCGTGTTCGCAGACAAATGAATAGATTTTTATATTCATCACTGACATGCTGTTATTAAATTCTTATGTTTGTGACTTGAAGCTGACCTGAAGCGAGAGCTAAAATGCATTTGCAGCATTACGGTGGATGGATGGAGACATTACTCCTGGTGCACGGATCACTTTCATTTCTAGCTCAGAGGGGCGAGATTTCCCAAACCTGATGCTGGAAAGAGAAACTTTTAGATTGCCTGTTCGGAGGTGTGGGCGCGTCGATGATGAGCTATTTATCTGCTGCTGCAGCCGATCCGGAGAGACGTTTATCTCTGCAGGACGAGGCCTGATGATGCTGAATGATGCTGCTCTGAGTTTCTTCATGAAAGAACACATTATTTTCCACATGCTGATCATAATGTTCAACGTTTAGTGCCGTCAGTGCAAATAAATGTGGTTAAAACAGAGAATATAAAGTTAATCTTCTCTGTTTCGTGATGATGATGCGTTTGGACCCTGACCGGATTTATTGTCAGTACCACAGAATTTTCTCTGATTTAATGACACAAGCTGACAGACGTGCTAAGAAACAGTTAATTACTGCAGCTGTCAGCACTGTTAACTACAGACGAGGATTAAGGCCACTGAAAAAAATTTGAGAAAAAAATTTTGTTTTTTTTCCCAGAATATTTCTAAAATAATTTTTTTCATAAATTGAAAAAAAAAAGTCATAATTTCCTCCTCATTAGTTTTTTTCTCAAATTCTTTTATGTTAAATAATAAAAAAAAAAGTCAAGAGTTCTGAGAAGAAAGTTCAAATTTTTCTCAAAATTCGGCCTTTTCCTATCCTCAGAATTATGACTTTTTTTTTAGAAATAAAGAAATAAATCTTCCAATTTAGAAAAATAAAAAAGTTCTGATTTTGAAAAAGCTCATAATTTCTGACTTTTTTCATTAAAAAAAATCTCCATTTTTTCTGAATTTTTCTGGGACAGAATTCTGACTTTTTTTTCAGAAATGAAAAAAATCTGAAAAAAATTCCATTATTAAAAAAAAAAAAAAAAAAATTCTAGAAAAAAAAGAAAAAAAGTTATAATTTTTTTCTCATCATCCCGAGTTTTTCCTTATTATTCTGACTTTAATCTCAGAATTATTACTTTTTTTTAAAATAAATAAAGAAAAAAATCTCCCAATTCATAAAAAATGTTCTGGAAAAAAGTCATAATTCTGACTTTTTTCCAGAAAAAGTCAGAATTAAAAGAAAAAAATCTAAAAAATAATTTCAATGTTTTGGGAAAAAAGAATTCTGTGACTAAAATCAGAATTCAGATTGTTTTTCTCAGAATTTTTTTTTCTTCAGTGGTCCCAATGTTCCTCCGTAATGTATGCATCAGGCAGCCATGTTGGATTGTGGCTTTTCACAACTTTCCAAGTTGGAAATTCAACTTCTAGCATTCCAGGTGACCTTTAAGGAAGTCTGAAATCCAGATGGTTGAGTTTAAATGGAGCACACTGAGTTAAATTCTCAGGTGTTACCATGGAAACAGAGTTACTGACTGCTAGAATGCTAGAACATAATATGAATGCACGGTCTGTCAGTGTTTTCTCTTCTATCCTCATTTACTTACAGCAGCATGTGCGGTGATGCTTCCATCTCAGATGAAATGACCTTAGTTTGATAGCAATATACAGAAATATTTGATTCTATTCTATTTTAAATATTTGATTCACATTATGTTTCGGTGAACTTATAATATTAGCATGATATTTATATTTTGTTTAATTTACTCATCAATGTAATTTATCGTTGTTTTAAAAGCATTTCTTTCCAGTATTTCTGTTCTCAAGTTTGATTTATTTCTAATGTTTCTCTTGCATTCAAGATATTAATGCAAACTATACAATCATGTGATATGAAAGTTCTGGAAGCAGTAGTGAGGAATTAAAGAGAAGTTTTATTTCATATGAAAGCTTTATTCAAAATCATTCATCAAGTAGATTCAGTTTTATGTCACAAAAGAATGGGTGTAAATGGACCACTCCACTAATGATGTGTGACAAACTCCTCTCCGTGAATGTTAATGTTTGTATTGATTATGTATTAGCCCAGCTCGGCCTCAGTCCCCATCGGACCCGTCGCCTCGCACCCTCTAATTATTTTCACATGCCGAAAGCTGTGAAGGTTTCATCAGCCGCTGCCGTCTGTCACCTGAAGCGGGACGAGTGGGGGAGTTTTTCATATTCATGGTGATTCTGCAGCGGCCACTCGGAGCCGAACACCAGCAGCAGGGTTCACTGCAAAGGCCCGATCCGGTTTCCTGCAGCCCGAGATCAGATTCACGTCTTTGATTGTTCGTGTGCAGCTGCTGAAGCTGCTGTCAGAGGCCTTCAGCCTCCTGCAGGCCACAGATGATGAAGTTAGTGGAACACTCGAAGTTACAGCTCAATTAATGTGAAGGCTCTGCAGGGCAACACCTGCTTTTATTTAGCGGGAAATTATACACTACATTTGACCTGCGGTTAGATACAGGCGGAGATATTACGCATGCTGCTGCAGATGAATGGAGGAGATAAACACACACATACACACTCGTGTTTGTGTAGATGAAGAAAATGTGGATAAAAGTAAAAAAGAAAAATCAATGTTTCTGATCTGAACATGAAAATTTTCCTATACATGAATATTCATCATCATCTTTCCTTCAGTCTGGTTCAGATGATGCAGTTGCTGAATAAATCAAAGCTAGCAGCAGATTTTCACTCAGTAAAATTCTATCAGAATGTCAGAGACCTTCTGCAGCCTTGTCCCCAGCAGGTCCCTGGGGTCCTGTGATCTGCTGATTGTGCAGGAGTCACAGATAAAAACTAAAAGTGGCAGAGCCTTAACAAGAGTTGCACATGTTGTCATGCTTGATTGTACACATTGTCACATGTTTATGCACATGTCACACAAGCCTTTGCACATGTTGTCATGCACGTTTGTGCACATATTGTCACATGTGTGTACATGTTGTCACACACCTGTGCACATGTTTTCACATGCCTGTGCACAAGTCACGAACATTTGTGCACATGTTGTCACACATGTTTGTGCACATGTTGTCACACGTTTTTGCACGTCACATGCCTGTGCACATGTCACATGTTTGTGCACGTTGTCACACGCCTGTGCACATGTTGTCACACACATTTGTGCACATTTGTCACACAACTGTGCACATGTCACACACGCTTGTGCATGTTGTCATACGCCTGTGCACATGTGGTTACACATTTGTGCACATTTTCACACGCCTGTGCACATGTTGTCACACACCTGTGCAATCACACACGTTTGTGCACATGTTGTCACACACGTTTGTGCACATGTTGTCACACGTTTGTGCACGTTGTCACACACCTGTGCACATGTTGTCACACGTTTGTGCACATGTTGTCACACACCTGTGCACATGTCACATATTTGTGCACATGTTTTCACACAGGCTTGTGCATGTTGTCACGCCTGTGCACGTCACACACTTTTGTGCACGTTTTCACACACGTTAATGCACGTTGTGACACACCTGTGCACATGTTGTCACCCACCTGTGCACATGTTGTCACACACCTGTGCTTTTTTTCTTACCCACCTGTGCACATGTTGTTACACGCCTGTGCACATGTTGTTACACATGTTTGTGCACATGTTGTCACACACCTGTGCACATGTTGTTACACATGTTTGTGCACATGTTGTCACACACCTGTGCTTTTTTTTTTTACCCACCTGTGCACATGTTGTCACCAATGTTTGTGCACATGTTGTCACACACCTGTGCACATGTTGTTACACATGTTTGTGCACATGTTGTCACACACCTGTGCACATGTTGTTACACATGTTTGTGCACATGTTGTCACACACCTGTGCACATGTTGTCACCCACCTGTGCACATGTTGTCACCCACCTGTGCACATGTTGTCACCTACCTGTGCACATGTTGTCACACACGTTTGTGCACATGTTGTCACACACCTCTGCACATGTTGTCACACGTTTGTGCATATGTTGTCACACACCTGTGCTTTTTTTCTTACCACCTGTGCACATGTTGTTACACGCCTGTGCACATGTTGTTACACATGTTTGTGCACATGTTGTTACACATGTTTGTGCACATGTTGTCACATGTTTGTGCACAAGTTGTCACACACCTCTGCATGTGTCACACATGTTTGTGCATGTTGTCACACACATTTGTGCACATGTTGTCACACAAATTTGTGCATGTTGTCACACACCTGTGCACATTTTACATGTTTGTGCACATGTTGTCACACAGGCTTGTGCACGTTGTCACGCCTGTGCACATGTCACACATGTTTGTGCACATGTCACACGTTTGTTTGAATGTTTTTACATGTTTGTGCACTTTTGTGCACGTTTTCACACACGTTAATGCATGTTGTGACACACCTGTGCACATGTTGTCACACAGGCTTGTGCACGTTGTCACGCCTGTGCACATGTCACACATGTTTGTGCACATGTTGTCACACGTTTGTTTGAATGTTTTTACATGTTTGTGCACTTTTGTGCACGTTTTCACACACGTTAATGCATGTTGTGACACACCTGTGCACATGTTGTCACACATGTTTGTGCACATGTTGTCACACACCTGTGCTTTTTTTCTTACCCACCTGTGCACATGTTGTTACACGCCTGTGCACATGTTGTTACACATGTTTGTGCACGTTGTCACACACCTGTGCACATGTCACACATGTTTGTGCACGTTGTCAAACACATTTGTGCACATGTTGTCACACACATTTGTGCACGTTGTCACACACCTGTGCACATTTTACATGTTTGTGCACATGTTGTCAGCCACCTGTGCTTTTTTCTTACCCACCTGTGCACATGTTCTCACACGTTTGTGCAAATGTTTTCACACACGCCTGTGCACATGTTGTCACATACCTGTGCACATGTTGTCACATGTTTGTGCACATGTTTTCACACACGCCTGTGCACATGTTGTCACACAGGCTGGATTTTCCATCTTAGCCTAGTCCAGATGAAACTTTCTGACTCCTGTTTGGGTTTTTAAAGGTGGAAATGAAAACTGATTGTGATTATTTAACTTAATCAGATCATCTGAAACCAACACCTGACATTCTGGTTAATGACCACAGTAAAAGTGAAAGTCCTGGTTCTGGGTCAGTCCAGCTCCTGAAGTCCAGAACGATCTTCCCCTTGGACCACCCGCAGTGATCAGATAAGTGGTGAGCCTGGTCTGGATCATGTTTGTTATGGCTGCAGATGTCAGGAATCAGCTGATGGTGGCGCTGCCTGCTCCAGATCTGGCTTTTCTACACTTATAGGAACCAAATGTTCTGCTGCAGGATCAGATGTGTGTGTGTTTGTGTGTGTGTGTTCAGACCAATCAGTGTCAAGGCAGAAAACAGAACCTGTCAGACAGTTTGGTTCCCGCAGCTCAGGAGATTTTTCTGGTTTAGAAGTTGTCATCAGTCTTTTCATCTAAACACCGTCAGACTGATGACACGCGCAAACGTGAGCGATGACAGTTCGTGTGCAGCCGGAGGAGCGCTCGTCTCCGTGTGGTCGTTTCTTCACTTTCCATCACCTCATAGTTTAACTGTTATTTACACAAATACAGAAAAATGAAAGAAAAAATGATTAATTTTTTTATAAATAAGGGTGAAGACATCAAAGTGTAGTAATAATAATAAAAAACAACAACATAAAAAACATAAAATACCAAACAACAACATCAATGAATTTAAAAGCTTAATCAGGGAGAAGCAGGGGGAGAGCCTATTTCAGCTCAGTGGTTTTCAAACTTTTTGAGTCAACCCCCTCAAAATAACATACTTTGGTGTTTGTGACACCAAGTTATTTCACTTAATGATTAAAATATTGTGATTATCACTTCATTTTACTTTCCTGTTATTTTGAATGACGACTGTGAATTTAGCCTTTACTTTACTAGGAGGGTATGAATAATTCTAACTGCATCTAGGTCATCCAGTGTCCGTCCTCCTCACCTGAGGCTGTAAAACTGTCTGAATATTCATAAATAAGGAGGATAAAGTGGATTTTGGTGGATTATGTTAACAGCTGTGGAAAAAGCACCTAAATCCATAAATTCAGCTTTTCTCCATGAAATAGGAGCAAATGTGGCAACCCTGTTTGTGGAAGTTGGGGATGCTGCGCATGCGTGCTGCCTTTGCTACCTTTGATTGGCCTGCGCTTCCACGGTTTATAGTTCCCCTATTGCTGCCTAGTCAGTCCTTTGATGTGAAATCGGCTTCTCGTTTGTACTCGATCAGAATGTGCGGGTCACAAAACGTAATTGGAAAAAATCTCGAGCTAAAGGTGCTATAGAAGCTGTTTCAGAAAGCAGAGACTGTTAGCGAGTTTGTGAATAATGCGCAAGACCAACCTGCTAGATTCACAGCTCCCTCCTGCGGCCACAGAATAACGTGCACGAGCCGCTAACGTGTTTAGCAGACAGCAGGTATCATGTCACAAATGCAAGTAAACAGATGTCGTTGTCTGAATGTCGCTAACTGCTAGCAGAATGATGTTAGCGACCTGCTGTAAACGTCAACGTGTGCGCGCAGCTTCCGGGTCGCAGCATTACTCTCACCAATCAATCACTCTCATAGATCAGTCTCGCCTATTACCCGTTCTTACTACGGTAGTAACAGTGATTGACGAGCCAGTAGACAAATGAAAAAGTTAAGGAATCCAGAGATGATTGGCAGATTTTTTTCAGCCCCATTACTTTCACAGCTGATGTAGAATAATATTTATATATTTAAAGCTTTTAATTAATCGTAGCGTATGCGGTAGTGAACCCAATTTTACAGAATATTGCAAATATTGTAGTTAATTAGTTAATTTCACTTTTGCCAAGTGGTGCTAGTTGGAACCACCAGATTACAGCAGCTATGCTAAGCTAAGCTAAGCTAAAGTCAGTGCTGCCAGATTCAGAGAATGACTGGGTCGGCTAGAAAACGCTTTTCCCCCCTGACCAACTCAGGGGACTGTGGAGGTGACAGTGGCTCAGGTAGTAGGGCAGAATCCCGATCACCCAGCCATCTGTCGTTGTGTCCTTGGGCAAGGCACTTACATTGCCACCAGTAGGGGCACCGCTGGTGTATGAATGTGTGAATGTTCCAGTGGTGGTCGGAGGGGCCGTAGGCATGAAATGGCTGCCACACTTCCGTCAGTCTGCCCCAGGGCAGCTGTGGCTACATAAGTACAGTAGCTTACCGTCACCTTGATGAATGAGGCTACATACGTAGCTTACCGTCACCACGTATGAATGTGGCTACATACGTAGCTTACCATCACCACGAATGAATGTGGCTACATACATAGCTTACCATACGTGGTGTATGAATGAGGCTACATACGTAGCTTACCATCACCACGTATGAATGAGGCTACATACGTAGCTTACCATCACCACGTATGAATGAGGCTATATACGTAGCTTACCATCACCACGTATGAATGAGGCTACATACGAAGCTTACCATCACCACGTATGAATGAGGCTACATACGTAGCTTACCGTCACCACGAATGAATGTGGCTACATACAAACTTACCATACGTGGTGTATGAATGAGGCTACATACGTAGCTTACCATCACCACGTATGAATGAGGCTACATACGTAGTTTACCATCACCACGTATGAATGAGGCTACATACGTAGCTTACCATACGTGGTGTATGAATGAGGCTAAATACGTAGCTTACCGTCACCACGTATGAATGAGGCTACATACGTAGCTTACCATCACCACGTATGAATGAGGCTACATACATAGTTTACCATCACCACGTATGAATGAGGCTACATACGTAGTTTACCATCACCACGTATGAATGAGGCTACATACGTAGTTTACCATCACCACGTATGAATGAGGCTACATACGTAGCTTACCATACGTGGTGTATGAATGAGGCTACATACGTAGCTTACCGTCACCACCTATGAATGAGGCTACATACGTAGCTTACCATACGTGGTGTATGAATGAGGCTACATAAGTAGCTTACCATCACCATGTATGAATGTGGCTACATACGTAGCTTACCATCACCACGTATGAATGAGGCTACATATGTAGCTTACCATCACCACGTATGAATGAGGCTACATACGTAGCTTACCGTCACCACGTACGAATGAGGCTACATACGTAGCTTACCATCACTACGTATGAATGAGGCTACATACGTAGCTTACCGTCACCACGTACGAATGAGGCTACATACGTAGCTTACCATCACCACGTATGAATGAGGCTACATACGTAGCTTACCATCACCACGTATGAAAGAGGCTACATACGTAGTTTACCGTCACCACGTATGAATGAGGCTACATACGTAGCTTACCATCACCTCGATGAATGAGGCTACATACGTAGCTTACCGTCACCACGTATGAATGAGGCTACATACGTAGCTTACCGTCACCACGTACGAATGAGGCTACATACGTAGCTTACCATCACCACCTATGAATGAGGCTACATACGTAGCTTACCATCACCACGTATGAATGAGGCTACATACATAGCTTACCATCACCACGTATGAATGAGGCTACATACGTAGCTTACCATCACCACGTATGAATGAGGCTACATACGTAGCTTACCGTCACCACGTATGAATGAGGCTACATACGTAGCTTACCGTCACCACGTACGAATGAGGCTACATACGTAGCTTACCATCACCACCTATGAATGAGGCTACATACGTAGCTTACCATCACCACGTATGAATGAGGCTACATACGTAGCTTACCATCACCACGTATGAATGAGGCTACATACGTAGCTTACCGTCACCACGTACGAATGAGGCTACATACGTAGCTTACCGTCACCACGCATGAATGAAGCTACATACGTAGTTTACCATCACCACGTATGAATGAGGCTACATACGTAGCTTACCATCACCACGTATGAATGTGGCTACATACGAGCTTACCGTCACCACGTACGAATGAGGCTACATACGTAGCTTACATCACCACCTATGAATGAGGCTACATACGTAGCTTACCATCACCACCTATGAATGAGGCTACATACGTAGCCTACCGTCACCACGTATGAACGTGGCTACATACGTAGCTTACCATCACCACTTATGAATGAGGCTACATACGTAGCTTACCATCACCACTTATGAATGAGGCTACATACGTAGCTTACCGTCACCACGTACGAATGAGGCTACATACGTAGCTTACCATCACCACCTATGAATGAGGCTACATACGTAGCTTACCATCACCACGTATGAATGAGGCTACATACGTAGCCTACCGTCACCACGTATGAACGTGGCTACATACGTAGCTTACCATCACCACGTATGAATGAGGCTACATACGTAGTTTACCATCACCACGTATGAATGAGGCTACATACGTAGCTTACCATCACCACGTATGAATGAGGCTACATACGTAGCTTACCATCACCACGTAAGAATGAGGCTACATACGTAGCTTACCCTCACCACGTATGAATGAAGCTACATACGTAGCTTACCATCACCAAGTATGAATGAGGCTACATACGTAGCTTACCATCACCACGTATGAATGAGGCCACATACGTAGTTTACCATCACCACATATGAATGAGGCTACATACGTAGCTTACCATCAACACGTATGAATGAGGCTACATACGGAGCTTACCATCACCACGTATGAATGAGGCCACATACGTAGCTTACCATCACCACGTATGAATGAGGCCACATACGTAGCTTACCATCACCACGTATGAATGAAGCTACATACGTAGCTTACCATCACCAAGTATGAATGAGGCTACATACGTAGCTTACCATCACCAAGTATGAATGAGGCTACATACGTAGCTTACCATCACCAAGTATGAATGAGGCTACATACGTAGCTTACCATCACCACGATGAATGAGGCTACATACGTAGCTTACCATCACCACGTATGAATGAGGCTACATACGTAGCTTACCATCACCACGTATGAATGAGGCTACATACGTAGGTTACCATCACCACGTACGAATGAGGCTACATACGTAGCT
>JALJCO010003478.1:3521-29612 GCA_023101725.1 Atherinomorus stipes
AAAAAAGGTACCAAAAAAAACATCGTCGTGAGTAGTGAACCGTAAGCAAACCAGGGTTCAAGTCTCTGGTGCGACACTAAGGGTGAACCACTATGTACCCTTAAGGTTCTTACCCCCCACCAACTACTCCCCAGGCATTGGGACATGGTAGCCCACTGTCCTCTGCTCTGTCTAGAGATGGGTCAAAAATGAGGGCTGATTTTTGGGAATTAATAAGACGTAAAAATTATTATTATAAAACCAGCACTTCATGTTTGCCGCTGCCTCTGAATGTGTTTCTGTTCCTGTTCCTGATTCTGCTGTTTCTGTCCTGGTTCTGGTTGTTGTTCTGGTCCTGGTTCCTGCAGCCTGGTCCTGATTCTGCTGGTTCTGGTTCTGCTGTTTCTGTTCTGGTCCTGTTTCTTGGTCTGGTTCTGGTTTTTGTTCTACTGTTTCTGTCCTGGTCCTGCTCCTGGTTCTGGTTCTTGTTCTGGTTCTGCGTTTCTGGTTCTTGTTCTGCTGTTTCTGTCCTGGTCCTGGTTCTTGTTCTGGTTCTTGTCCTGGTTCTTGTCCTGGTTCTGCTTTTCTGTCCTGGTCCCGGTTCTTGTTCTGGTTCTTGTTCTGGTTCTTGTCCTGGTTCTGCTGTTTCTGTCCTGGTAGCCTGGTTCTTGTTCTGGTTCTTGTCCTGGTTCTGCTGTTTCTGTCCTGGTACGGTTCTTGTTCTGGTTCTGCTGTTTCTGTCTGGTCCTGGTTCTTGTTCTGTTTCTTGTCTTGGTTCTGCTGTTTCTGTCCTGGTCCCGGTTCTTGTTCTGGTTCTTGTCCTGGTTCTGCTGTTTCTGTCCTGGTCCTGGTTCTTGTTCTGGTTCTTTTTGTCCTGGTTCTGCTGTTTCTGTCCTGGTTCTTGTTCTGGTTCTTGTCCTGGTTCTGCTGTTTCTTCTGGTCCTGGTTCTTGTTCTGGTTCTTGTTCTGGTTCTTGTCCTGGTTCTGCTGTTTCTGTCCTGGTCCTGGTTCTTGTTCTGGTTCTTGTCCTGGTTCTATACTGTTTCTGTCCTGGTCCCGGTTCTTGGTTCTGGTTCTGCTGTTTCTGTCCTGGTCCTGGTTCTTGTTCTGGTTCTTGTCTTGGTTCTGCTGTTTCTGTCCTGGTTCCGGTTCTTGTTCTGGTTCTTGTCCTGGTTCTGCTGTTTCTGGTCCTGGTTCTTGTTCTGGTTCTTGTCCTGGTTCTGCTGTTTCTGTCTTGGTCCTGGTTCTGGTTCTTGTCCTGGTTCTGCTGTTTCTACAGGTCCTGGTTCTGGTTCTTTTCCTGGTTCTACTGTTACCCTGGTCCAGGTTCTGGTTCTGCTGTTTCTGATGTCTCCTCTGCTTCGCTGTTATGAAACTTTTGGTTCTATCATCAGCAGACAGAGAACGAGCGCGTGCTTATCTTCTTCTGCCAGATGTGATGCCTTCAACTGCTGATGGGAAATCTCGGCGTTGGTCGTGAACGCCTCGCGCTGTTGCTGCCGGGTGGAGCTTTGGTCAGTCCCTGACAAACACTCTCAGGTTGGGACTGAGGCTAATGACACTGAGCTGATTTTTCTCTGTAATCTTCTGTTGACGTAAACTTGGTTTTAATATTATACGGATAAGTTTAACATGTTGTTCTGATGCAGTTGTGTTATCTCAGAACAGAACACATCATCATTTTCAGCTGGACTCCAGCACATTATCAGGAGATAACGTCTGTGAGGGACAAAGGGAAAATGATTCTGCATATTTGGATAAAGCAGACACAGAAAATGACTTCATGAAGATTCATGGTCATGAGTCTTTTAATCTTCATGAGGTGGTTGTCTTTTAAATCCTGGAAATTCAACAGGACAATGATCCCAAACGCAGATCTGAAGAAGAGCATCAGGGTGTTGACACGGTCCAGTCAAAGTCCAGAAAGAAGAGCGGATCAGACTGATGATGTCATCCAGCAGTTCAGCTAAAAAGCTTGGAGTTGGATGATGTAGAGAAAGCAGGTTTCACAGATTATGACTTTCAGTTTCTGTTCCTGATGGTGTGATCGGTCATGTTCATCTGATGTTAGAGTCCTGAATGACCTGATGAAGATGTTTGATTAATGCAGTTTCATGGTATCTGACATTTCAGAACTGAAGGAGGCTAAAACAGAATTTACTCAAACCTACATCTAATTTAGTTTTCCTGAAGATATTTGCAGCACCTGATCGATCAGGTCAGACCACAGGAGACACTTTAGCTTAAAGAGTGCATTTATTTTACGAAACATTTATAATTTATCTAGATATTAAATATTCCTTCATATCAAAGATGATCCAATCAAAAAAAAATTCTAATCAGAGACTGCAGCTTTTTCTTCTTGTAAATCTTTGTTGATTTAGCTCTTTATTAATCATTAACTTAGTGCACATATGCTATGAATGTTGTTGTTTTAGGGTACTTCTGTTTTTGTTTAGCTTGATGTAAACAATGTGCTTGTTAAAACTCTCCAATAACAATTAGAAATTATATTTAAGTTTAAAGAGCTACATTATTCTGACCCAAAATACAATAAATGACATGAAGTTCAGAGTAAGATTTTTTTTTTCCATCTTCGTAAATAAAGAAGTAAATTCATGAAGTTTCTGTTCTTATGAAACTGACAGTTCTGAGTTTCGTTTTTTAGGAAAGCTTAACTGGAGAACATAAAGTGCAAAAGTCGGAGCTGAGGAATGGTCCATGAACGCATCAGTAGGAGGGACATCCTGGCAGACGCTCCTCTGCTGCTGCTCGTGCACCGGGAACTGGGTTGAGTTGAGTAAGAGTCCGACGGTGTGAAGGACAGATGAGAAGAAGCGCAGAAGATCCGGGACTGAGGCCGAGAGAAGAGCCCGGTGAGTCGGACTGCTTCCATCCGTCCGCCGGTGTTCAGGACCGGTTTATGGAGAGATGCTGAGGATGTCCGGTTCGTCTGGACCCAGTTAGACACGCTGATGTTGCAATCAGAGAGAACAGCCGATCAAACCCTGAGAGAATTCAGTAACATCTGAACTCAGAGTTCATGATTGTCTTTATTTTACGAATTAACGTTTCATTTTATCGCAAATATGAACAAAATGACCTGCTGCTGCATTTGGTGACAGAAAAACATAAAACTTCACTGTTTGAAAGGAAAATATCTACAGATTATATCAGAGGGAATAAAAAAACACAATTTTAAAAAGATAGGTCTGTGTATAATTATTTATAAACCTCATCAACATATTTTATTTCCCCTGGAACATCCAGATGATGAAACTCAGACCTTTTTTTTTTAATCATTTGATGGAAAATATTCACCGATTTTGAATTTGATGGCAGCAACACGTCTGTAAAAAGTAGTTCCAGGGTGATGTTTACCATTGTGCGGCATTATGCAGCAGCTTTTAGAAGCTCCTCTGTCAGCGATAAATTAAAGTCATGTTCTTCAGGATGATGTTGTTCATCTCTCACATGGACTTATGGAGAAATTTGTTCCAGCCTTCTTTACAATGTTGTAAACCAAAGATTACATCCTTTGTTGCAGACTAGGTTAATATTTAAACCGAGTTTGTCTCAGCGGGTTTTATTAAAGCATCAGCACCATCATCATGTTAACATGAAAATACAGAAATACAGGGGGGGGAATGACATTGCTATTTAGTCACAGAAAAATTGGATGAATTTAAGAAGTTTTCGGTGAAATGAGCTTTAAACTTGTTAGCAGCTTCTAGCATCACCTGCAGTGTCTCAGATCTTCTTGTTCTCATCATCATCATCCTCATAATCTCTCATCCTGTAACTCCACATTTCTTTTCTCTTCCTAGGTGACCATCATGCACTCTGACCTTAGGACACCCCTGTTACCCCCACCTGCCTCCGACCACGCTGAGCTCCAGCACCAGGATGAGGGAGGAACTGTGATCGGCATCATCGGTTCTGGAGACTTTTCCCGCTCTCTTGCGATCCGACTGGTGGCCTGTGGTTTCCGGGTGGTGGTCGGGAGCCGCGACCCGCACCGTGTCGCTAAAGGTCTTTTTCCTGATGCGGTGAAGGTGCGGTCGCAGAAGGAGGCGGTGGATGCAGCGGAGAAGGTGGTGTTTGTGGCCGTCTACCCGGAGTTCTACGGCTCCCTGCAGCACCTGAAGGAGCAGCTGGTTGGGAAGGTTCTGGTGGATGTGAGCAACGCCACCAGGCTGAAGGCTGGAGGCCAGTCCAACGCAGAGAGGCTGGCAGAACTTTTCCCACAGAGCAGGGTGGTGAAGGGCTTCAACGTGGTCTCTGCCTGGGCCTTGCAGATGGGAGCTCACGATGGGAGCAGACAGGTGAGCTTAATCCAACTAACTGGTCAGAATGGTTCTTCTAGAGAGCTCTGGACTTTCTCCAGAGCTGTTGTTTACAGACCAGAACAGAGGCATATTCCAAAAAGGAGGCTTAACAAATACTGCAACAAAGCCTGAGCTCTGGGTTGCTAAATCCTCTGAAAACTTATCCCGCTCTGGTGGTTCCACAACTCCAGCTATGAACCAGCTTTCACAAGCTGGCTTGGTTAAACCAGGAGAATGAGAGGCATCATCTATGGAGGGACCAACGGCCGGGGCCGGCCCAGGAGGCTGCCCGGCTGCAACACACCGGCGGCAGAGGGGGGGGGGGGCCCGCTGAGGGTTCAGAAATCACGATGAAAATGGCTAAATGTTGAGCACCCTACTGTTCACAGATGGAATTACAGGTCCTCCTTGAAGCTTATGAGGAGGAGAAAATTATAGTACTGGTGGGAAAAAGCAACACATCTGCATCCAGCACCCGCTGCCACGCTTGGTGGAGGATTGCCAGCAAAGTCAGTGTGTAAGGATGTGAAACGCAGTAACTCACTGTACTACTGATGACTTAAGTTATTTGGTTGTCAGGTTTATTCTAATAATCACTTGGTTTCAATTTATCTGATCTTATTTCATTCAGTTATCAGCAGATGTTACCCGTTTCAAAGCAGAAGATGTGGAAATCCTGAATATTGAAGCCATGGATGAAATTTGTGCTACAAAAAATAGGATAAGGCCTTAAACATAAATAAAAGTTGAAATGTATTTCACACACAGTGATTTTCCCTCAAGTCATGATGCTGCATGTATGATCATCAGGTAGGCTACGGCGCCACAGCTGTGGCACATTATTGAACAGTACATTGGCGCCCTCTCAGGACGGACCCTCAGACCAGGCAAACACTGGAATCTCTCCTTCTTGCCAAATTTCATTTCATTTATGATGTGGGTTTTGCTGGAGGCCACGTTTTAACTCATTTGTGCCCCAGGATTAGGATCAGGGTGTTGGTCAAGGGTCTGCAACCGGTTCCTTCAGAGCCACAAGTGGCTCTTTGGACTTCTCATAATGGCTCTATTTGACTAAAAATAATGAAGAACCAACAAATGTTTTTAAATAGAAAATTTGTAGGTTTTTTCATAGAATAATTTTGTTGAATTACCACAACATGACACTAAAAGTAGTCATTAGGTTATAGGAGCTTTTCCTCTCATAATTCCCCCCACATCTAGATTTTTATTTATTTATCCAACCTTTTTTTTAGGCTGTAAAGTCGAAATGAAGAAAATCTGATTGAAGAAAATGTATCGATCTTCTTTTTTGTACATTTTTTTTTCTAACCCCAAAATAATAAATAAAACTGTGATCCCTTTAAAATGCCCGAAGTATTTCTCAAAAATGATAAGTTGCCTTTTTCTAAGGACATGGAACATTTGCGGCTCTGCAACATTTATTTCGCTGGTTGAGGTGAAAAATGTCTCTTGGATTGTAAAGGCTGCAGACCCCTGCTGGGGTGAAGAGATGTGGGAGGGTATCTTATCTCCCTGGAGATGAGAAGGGGGAAATGGGGAGGGGAAAGGGAGAGGAATAGATATGTGGGAGAAGAGGGGGATAAATTCTTAGGATGTAAGTTGGAAAAGATATGTGGGGATGGGATAATATAAGTTGGGATATCAGGGGTTGTATTGGGTAGGGATCAGAGTTGAATCAGGCACCGCCTGGGATGGGACCTGGATGACTGAGAATCTCCACCACCATGGTCTGGTGAGGAGCCAGCACGGAGCCAGGAATAAAAACATACCCAGGTAGCGTGAGGCCAGATGAGGATCCACTGAGTCCACATGAAGTTTGGAGGTCTGTAGTGATTGACTCAGCATAAAGTTGGCCACCCTTCGCACTATGCGCTTCAGCATCTGCTGCCCTGCTCCGTCAGTTTACAAGGCCTACCACCTTGTGGCTGAGTTGCTGTTGTTCCTAAACACTTGCATTTTCTTACAGTCCAGCTGACATTTGACTGTGGAATATTTAGGAGTGAGGAAATTTCACCACTGGATTTGTTGCACACGTGGCATCCTATCACAGTCCACGCTGGAATTGACTGAGCTCTGAGCGACACATTCTATCACAAATGTTTGTAAAAACAGTCTGCATGCCTACTGCTTCATTTTATACACCTGTGGCCATGGACGTGATTGAAACACCTGATTCCCATAACTTGGATGTGTGAGCAAATACTTTTGGCATTATAGTGTATTTATTTATTTTCAGGTATTAATAGAGGAGAATTTACATTTTTCTTTGTCTGAAATTTCTTACAACATTCTCTTTGCTGCAAGTGGACAAGATTTTTCTCCAGTTCTGAACATTTATGAGACGTTCTCTCATAATGACCGATCAACTTACCATGATGTCAGAGCCCACAAACGGGTTCCTGACCCTCCTCTGGCTCTGGTGTAGCTATGTCATGTTCTGTCCTCCTCTTCCTCTCCAGGTTCTGATCTGCAGCAGCTGCTCGGACTCTAAAGCTTCGCTGCTCCAGCTGGCCCG
The DNA here is from genome assembly GCA_023101725.1 of Atherinomorus stipes. Classification (NCBI taxonomy): domain Eukaryota; kingdom Metazoa; phylum Chordata; class Actinopteri; order Atheriniformes; family Atherinidae; genus Atherinomorus; species Atherinomorus stipes. The sequence continues at coordinate 10,365 of JALJCO010003478.1, forward strand.
TCGCCTGGGCTTCAGTCCTGTGGACATGGGTGGTCTGAGTGCATCTCGGGACATCGAGGAAGCCCCCCTGCTCCTGTTCCCCTCCTGGGAGCGTCCCATTTTGGCCACCTTCCTCCTCTTCCTCTTTTTCTATGGATACATGTTCATCAGGAACATCCTGCTGCCGTACGTTGATCATGGAGAGAACAACTTCCACCAGCTCCCACTGGTCACAGTGAATCAGGTTCTGCCAGCGGTTGCCATGGTTACACTGGCCCTGGTCTACCTACCAGGTATGGAACAAAGGTGAAATGGTCTTCACTTTGAGCGTTTTTCTGTTACAGCAGAAAGCAGGTGTCCTTAAACGCATCGCTGTGCTCCGTCAGGTTTGCTGGCGGCCGGGTTCCAGCTGGGCCGAGGAACCAAGTACAGCCGGTTTCCTGCTTGGCTGGACGGATGGATGTGCAGCCGGAAGCAGCTGGGCCTGCTGAGCTTCCTGTGTGCTGGATTACATGCAGTTTACAGCATGTGTCTGAGTCTGAGGAGGGGCGGGGGGCGCGCCCTGCTGGGGGCCGCGTACCAACAGGTAAACAGACCGGACCGCTGACCCCCCGCTAGGTGGAAACACCCTGATGGAGATCTCCTCATTCTTCATTTCTAGGTAAAAGCTGGAGTTGAGAGTTCCCGCTCAGAGCAGATGGTGTGGAGGTCTGACCTTTACCTCTCCTGTGGAATTCTGGGATTTGGAGTCCTGTCCCTGCTGGCTGTGACCTCTCTGCCCTCTGTGGGAAACACTCTGAACTGGAGGGAGTTCACATTTGTTCAGGTGAACATTTCATGACACTGAACCATTTTTTCCTTTATTTATTTATTTTTTCTTTTCTGTTTTAGGACTGGACGGTTACATTTTTAATCATGATAAATCAAATTATTCAGTAACTTTTTTTTTAATTAGCTGCTTTTTAACATCTGTATTCTCTTTTAACAGCAGCAGTTAACTTTTCCTTCTGAGACCTATTATTTCTGTCTCTTATCTGTGGGGGGGGGGGGGGGGCGGGGCGCGGCGGTGTCGGGGGGGGGGGGGGGGGGGGGGCGGGGGGGCGGCGCGGGGCGGGGGGGGCGGGGGGGGGGGGGGGGGGAGGGGGGGGGGGGGGGGGGGGGGGGTGTTGGAATAAAACAGGAGAACTTACAAATCCAAAATGAATTAAGAATATCTTCACAACTACCAGGGCAGTGTATATAATCTTGGTCTCTACAGAAAGCTGAGATTACTACAAAAGTGTCAGATCAAGATGTGTTACTGTGTCAGAGTAAATTCACCTGGAACACAGAAGAAAATGTGAATGTTATCTCCACCTAAAAGAAAACCACATTATTTTAGGGAGTTAAGAGAAACCAGAGAATAGTAGCCCAGTTCACCTAGGAATAAGTAAAGTAATCCTTAGAACAATGAAGTTTTCCTTATTTTAATTCTCTTTGAATTACTCAATCCTAGGAAGGAGAAAAGTAATTCTAGAAATGAGTAAAGTAATCTTAGAAATGAGTAAAGTAATCCTTGGAACGTGTAAAGCAGGGATCCTGCATGTCTTCATGGTCTCCCTGCAGCAACACTCCTGACACCCAGATTCCACATACTCCGCTCCGTTCCATTCCGTTCGGTGCAGCAAACACGTTGCTGTGTTATTCAATGAGCAGCAGTCCACGTGCTCCGTGCGGCTTCGTTGACGTACGCACAGCCTCTGTGTTGCAATGCGCCCAAATTGCAGTCCAATTTTCTGCTCCGTCGGCACAGGCAGGATTGCACCAAACAGGAACGTGAACATGGACTACGCATATCCGGATTGTCAAAGTAAACACATTGTGAATCCAAACGTAAAATACATGAAACAGCACAGTTTGATTAAAATTCACCTCCAGAATTCCGTACCATTTTACATCGGCCTACATACATTATGGGCTACAGATCAGGACACTGATATGAACAAAAATGGAAAACATGTAATTCCCCAAAGTAAAACACTTATTTCTATTGATCGTGACAAAAAAAAAAAAAAAAAAGGCTGAACTTCCGGTGCTGACCTGAGTATGTGGAGTCTAGCATCAGTCACACACAGACCTGTTTGCTAATTAGCCATTGATCTGAGTCAGGTGTGTTGCAGCAGGGAAACATGAAAACATGAAACACCAGCCCTCAAAAATCAGGATTGAGGATCCCTGGTGTAAAGTGGTCCAAGGAATGAGTAAAGTAGAACTAGGAAGGAGTAAAGTAATTTTAGGAATTAGTAAAGTAATCCTATGACTGAGTAAAGTACTACTAGGAGTAAGTAAAGTAATCTGGAAGTTAATATGTGGAGCTTCAGTGTAAATAAATGTCTTTACCAACTCTGGTCCTCGAGGGCCGACATCCTGCAGGTGTTTGGAGCTTCCCCGCTGCAACACACCTGACTCCAATCAGCGGGTAATTAGTCAACTTGAGCTTGAAGCTCTGCACCAGTCACAAGAGCCCTTTTCAGACTTGCACTGGAAAGCGGTAATATTGTGGACTCTGTCTTCTATAACGCTTGCATTCAGACATGCGATCCGCTCTTTTACCCTGGAGATGCAGCGGGCATGTACCAGCTGGACCCCATGTCATAAGAGCGGTAATGTTGCGGCACGTCGTTTTGGCTGAAAGCAAAAGGAAATGTTCTGGACAGAGTTGAAGGGAGAGCGGGGCTGTGCTGACTTTTCTGCAACATTTCCTGATGTCTGAAAGCACCCGGGACGCGATAAGTCCGCAACGAAGCGGCATGTTTGAAAAGACGAGTCCGTTTAAAGAGCGGATGAACTTTACCGCTCATGTTCCGCAATGCAAGTCTGAAAACGGCTAAGGTGTGCTGAAGCAGGGAAGCTAGTACCTTCAGGATGCTGGCCCTTGAGGACCAGAGCTGGTGATTCCTGTCTTACAGTCTTATTTTTCTGGTACTCTTTGAATTTTCCACCAGTCTAAGAGGTTTCCTTCCTCTGTGTCTCCAGTCAGGACTCGGTTACGCTGCTCTGACCTTGGCCACCATGCACACTCTCTTCTTCGGCTGGGACTTCGCCTTCTTCCCTGCAGCTTACCCATATTACCTGCCACCGCTCTACCTGCTGTCCCTCATCCTGCCCTGCATCGTCCTCGTGGGTCGGCTTGTCCTGGTTCTACCGTGCCTGAAGTTCAGACTGGAAAAGATCCGCAGAGGCTGGGAGAGTCCGCATCATAGGGCCCCAACCGTCCGGGACCCTGGAGAGTCAGCTGACTCAGCCTCTCAACCAAGCTTTGATGTGTAGTGAAGAGGGGGGACATCAGAGATGGTGGACAGATCTCATGTGCCTTTTCTCTGCAGACACTTTTATCCAGTCAGACATTTGATCAAAGATTTTCTCTTTGTGACTCATTTCTGCGTCGTAGAACGAAACTGGAGATATCCAGACCTCATTGAACTGTTTGGACAGCAGTTTTACAGCTGACCAGTTTATACATTTTTACCCTGAGTTTGATTTTAACTCTGATAAGCACTTTGGTTCTGTGTGTGTGAGAAGTATTAAATGAGTGAATTGAAGGTAAGCTGGTGTTTTAAGTTTTTGACTGCGACCGGATGTTTCGCTATAGTTTAAAGCAGCATCCTGCAGATCCAGTCTAAATGTTGGAGCGAGAATGGTTCTGGACACCTGTTGTTGATATTTTTATCTAACTAAGGTCAAACCAACAAAAACAATTGACAGAAAATTCCAATTCTTTGAGGATGGAACCTTTATTGGTCCTTCTGAATATACAAAAAAAGTTTTGAAATATAATTTTCCATAGTAAGTTTTCATTTGTCTCATTTTGATCAATCGGCCACAATGATCAAATTTCCCTGTTTTTTAAACAAACGAGTCCCAACACCATTGGACCTGGCAGGATGGAACAATTCACTTATTCTGACTCATTTTGTGCTTCACTCTGTGACCAGTGCAGCGCCTGCATATCCAGCATGTGTCACACAGTGGGACATGATCAAGACCATCCTTCTTCACATCAGGGGGTCACCAAAGTGGTTCTTCTCTTGCAGGGGGTGTTGGTGTTCCTTCTGGAGAGGATAGTGGTCGGATTTTTCTTGCACGTGTGAGAGAGGTGCCAACAGAAGCCTGAAACCTGGGCGGTCAGGCTGTCGTGGGGCGGGGGGTTCTAGGCCCTGGCACCCAGGGATGGCCGAACACCTGCGGGGCATGCCTCCTTGGGGTCGGGCTGGTCCACACGCCCTGGTGTCTAGCCACTGCACCGGGGGCCGGGGCGCACCCGTATGTGTGATTATGGATCACGGCAAGTATCTGGAAATTTTCGCCAAATTCATCACATCCAGTTAGGTATGGGGGGAAAACATTGCTTCGTTGCATAGGGGAGCCATTTGATTACCTGCTTTATTAATCATCAATCTTCATTTATTCTACTTTGGAAATACCAAGAAGTCTCGCTGTGTATGGCTGCCATAAACATAACTACCACACGGACATGAGAAGATGTTTTTCCAGTTCCAAAAACAACAGAAAAAGCCCTGAACGACATGCAAACTGGCTAGCGGCTATCAAGCCCATAAATGCTGACAGTTCACACTGGAATCCATGGAAACATCTAACAATATATTCGGATCACTTTGTGACTGATGGGAAAAAAAAAAACGTATTGTGGTCTCACTTTTTAAACCCTGTAGTTGTTTTTGTACAGATGACAGAAAACTCCATTAAATCAGTGGATGTACAGAACGACAGCGCCGCCCACTCTGTTCCCATCTCCTCAGGACGGATTATTAAAGATCATGTTCATTCAGATTACTGCCATCAATATTCCCACATAAGGATAAAAGCATAAAAACTGGCAGAAAAGAATTTGCAGCGTTCTAAACACTGCACAGTCATAACCAGTAAAAAACAGATGAGCTTTTAGCGACCGGTAATTTATGGATTGATCAGTGGGAGTAAACTCCTGAGTAAACCATTTCTTAAAAATCTGGGGGGAAATTAATATTCAGTAAAGAATAAATGGCTTGAACACGGGGCTTACCTGATGAAACCAAATACATCATGAGATCAGGAAACTGATCATCAGGCCGTTATGTAGGTTTGTCTAACCGGCACCGGCGGGCAGACGATGACATCACTTAGTCCAACAGATACTAGTTTGCTTCGTTTCTTCTTCTAGCCTCGGCAGACTTTCAGTATAACTGGACGACATATAAATATTATTTCAAAGATAGACCGGCGGAGAAAAAATTTTACAAAAGGGTGCAAAAACGGTTTTTGAGGCTCACAGTCCATCAGACGCCGTTCAAATGCGAGGCGTTTTCACCCCTACCAGCTTCGTGGTCACATGAATTCCGGGTTGTATGTTTTTATATAACCTAACTGTAAATTAGTTAGTGGGTTAAACCTGTAAATCATTATTGACATTTTTTTGTCTATTTGGGAGTCTTCCCCTCAATCCAGCCTGGATCCAAACGGAGATCCGGATCAATACCAACATGTAATCAGTTCTTCCTTGTACCATTATCAACATTTTCTGGAAATTTCATCCAAATCTGTTCAGCACTTTATGAGTTATTTTGCTGACAGACAAATGCCAACAATTACATTACCTCTGTACCACTCTTTGGCAGAGGTAACAATGACATCAGGGAACAGACTTGCATTCAAAGGATTAAAATGAGTGGGGGTTGGGGCACCAGGTGGCGAGCAGCGGCCCTGTACAACCGTCCAAATCAAACTCCTGTCCTTGAAACTGTGCTAAATAATCAGAAGTAGAACAGGTCTGGAGCTTCTGGACCTGTTATAATCAAAACTTTTCAAATGAAATGAATTTCTAAATTTTAATGAACCACCTGCATCCAGGACAGTTTTCCAGCTCATCTGTCTAATAATCATGTCTGTTGAAATGTAATTTTTCTGTTGGTAAAATTCATTTACATCCAACATTATCACATTTTCATTCAGGTTTAACATGTCATTTAATTACATCTTATAAACTAGACATTTCTCTGATCTGCTGCATGCAGGGTTTCCTCGTTTAAAGACCAAAGCAACGTGATTTATGTTTAACATTCTTATGGCAAGTTGGGGGTTTGCTTACTAAATTAAATGAGGTGCAATTCTCTCCATTCAGTTTATGTTGCTTTTTGGTTTTTCACATTTTTAATTGAGGAGCTTAAATATTTTTATTTTATTGTTACATCATGATTTATGGAAATGTCTGTGAGTTTTTTAGTATTATTATTATTATTTATTGTGATAGTCATTTTATTTATTGCTATTTGTTGTTCCTTTTTTAAAAAAACAAACAAACTTTGTTTTGTTTATAGGCTATCATTAAGAAAAAACAAAAAAACAAGATAAAAAAAAAAACTTGATGACCTAAACTAATTTCCACAATAAAAAGAGGAAAACAGGACTTAGATCCAGACCATTTAGTTTTAAATATGAAAAATAAGGATGACTAAAAGCTGAATAATATTATACACATATTTTTAATGGCTACAAAATCCCCCACAAGAGTACCTCACTAAACGGCGCGAGGAAACCTCTTGAGGAGAAGGATCTGTGCTCGACCTATCGGGTCTGAACCAGCTGACAGCTCTTGGTTTATCCGTGATTCTGGCATCAACCCGCCGCCTGAGCGGCTGGAAACACGTTTAACGACGCGGAGGCAGCAGCAGGAGGAGGGCCGCGGAAAGGCTCGTTTTCAGGGGTGGAGGAGCGGACATGGCCGCTGAAGCTGTGGTTACGGTCCGTCTGGTGAGGTCCTTCCAACACAGAAACTTCAAACCTGTGGTTCTGCGCGGAGTCAGACTGGACCAGACGGTGCAGGACTTCATGCAGCTTGTCAGAGACGGTCAGTGAACGCAACACAGAGTTAGTGCGTCCATTCAGTTTTAGAGTAAATGTGTTTTTGTTTCATTCACGTTGATGTCAGCTTTTCCTGTTCAGTTGTTATCAGGCGGGATGTGGCCTCAGGTTGGAAACTGGTCCAAATTTCCTGAATTATCAGCAGCCAGGCTGATGTTACACATCTAACCTGAAGCAGGCTGAAGAAACTGGGGACAGACCTGACCAAATAGTTATTCATCAACGTCTAAAGGGGTCTTTCAGAGTTCTGTAGGATGGTATTGGTGTCCTCAGACCACCATGATGGTTCAGGGTTCTGTAAGGCGGTATTAGTTTCTTCAGACCACCATGATGGCACACAGCTGCATGAATTATTGTCAGGAAACTGTCACGTTTCCTTTGAGCAGCTCTACCAAATAATTTTTAATGAAGCTGAATCTTTCTTCCAGATATTGCTCTGAGAACAGAACTTCCTCCTCCTTTCAGGAAATATGCTTATGGTACGTATATCCAGTCTGGTTGTGTTAGAGGGCAGACAGTCTGCTACCAGTCTGGATAGAAATATTCTCCAAAAATTTGAGATTCAATTGTTCACATCAACATTAGAGATGCACCGATTCGATACCTGGATCAGATATCGGCTCTGATACTGACTAATTAGCTGGATTGATATCGGATGAACGTGGCTGATCCAGTCATTTCTGTTTTTATTAATATCTTAATGAATGTACACTTTATTTGGTAATAATTAAAATTAAGTACATTAATATCCGTGTTAAATTTTTACCCTCTTTTTTTAAAACAAGGCTAAATGTTTATGTCAAGCTTTATAGCTTCACTCACATGGCAAGGTATAGTTCATTCATTCAACAGTAGTGTCGGATTGTATCAGATCTAAGCCGATACGCTCAGCCCAGGTATAGAATAGGAATGGAAAAAACTATCAGTGCATCTCAAATCAACATTCAGTTAAAGTGAAAGAAGTCTGTATCAGCCGCTGAAATCTTTCTGTTTCTCTGTGTTTGCAGACACAATGAAGATCATCCATCAAGCTCATGGAGCAAAGGTATCAGTCACGACACCACCAGAGTCTAAGTGTGTTTCTCCTCCAGGTGTCACCAAACCCATCAATTCTTTTAAAGTTTCTCCTAGTACGAAGCAAATGTCCTCAGAGACATGATGTTAAAATCCCGATGATGTTGTTGACTTCCACACCTGCAGCAGAAACAGCTGGATCTTCCATCATCTAGCTAAGGTGATGGATGCAGTGTGCGGTTCAGATATATAGGATATATCCTTTTCTGATTTTAACTTTAAAGTTAATTCTAATTATTTAACTTACTTGGGTGTTAAAGTAACTCACTCATATAAATCACTTTATAAAAAAAACTTTGCTCCCCTTCTAGAAAAAACAAAAACTGATCTAAAAAGATGGAATAATCTACCTTTGTCACTAATTGGTCGTGTAAACTCTATAAAAATGAACATCCTACCAAAGTATCTATATCTGTTCCAATGCATTCCACTTTATTTACCTAAAAAATTCTTTACTTTTGACAAACTCATCTTAACATTTATTTGGAATGGTAAAGTGCCTCGGATACGCAAAGATTTCCTGCAAAGGCTTAGGCCATCAGGTGGACTAGCCCTACCAAATCTTCAACTATATTATTGGGCAGCAAATATACGCAGTATGCTCTATTGGTTCAGTGATTCATCTTCAGAAACTCCTTCTTGGATTCAAATGGAGGCGTATTGCTGTGGAAAGTCATTAAATTTTTGTGGACATGACAGGTGATTACTGAGCCTATTCGGCCGTGAGGCTCGGTGTTGCTCCACCCGGTGCTCAGGCAGCACAAGCTACGTGAACCGGATCCTCACTTTGGTCCAGCAAAGAGTTGGTTTTGAGAGCCGGTGTTTAGGTGGTGGGAAGCTAAAGAACCGGTTTTTAGTCTGGTTCTGGTTCGAACCAGCAGTAGAAGCAGCTCGGTGGATTGGGGACTTGAGTGCCGTACAGCACTTTGTGTTGTCGCAAGATTTGTTAGGGTCTGCGGGCCAGAGACACCGGGTGGAGGGGGCATCCAATCGCTCGGTAAACACTTTGTTTGGCCCCACAGGGATTCTGAAAAGAATCACTTGATGTAAAAAAGTTATTTCGTTCTGCTTTAAAAACCAGAAAGCAGGGCGAACATCAGGAGAATGAATCTTTGACTGTTTCTGTTTCTGTCTCTTCTCAGACTAATGAGCTGGTGATGAGTTTAGATGACGATGACAAACTCATTCTGCAAGACGGACAAACCCTCAGAGCAGCTGGAGTTGGTGAGGAATTCTGTCTTAATGTGAAGAGAACTCAAGGGATTGAGACTGAACAGCTGTGTTGTCATAGGAAAACCACTAATCAGTGAAGCTAACTGGAGAAAAAGCCCTCAGTTTGCTAGGGAGCATAAAGATTGGACTCTGGAGCAATGGAAGAAGGTGACGTGGTCTGATGAGTCTAGATCTTCCCTGTTCCAGAGAGATGTAGCATCAGGGTAAGAAGAGAGGAGGATGCAGTGATGTAGGCATCATGCCTAGTGTCGACTGTACAAGTCTACAATCCGGGGTTGCTGCAGTTGATCAGGTTTAGGTTCAGGTTATTCAATCCTCCCTGATGACACGGCCATATTCCAAGATGACAACATCAGGATTCATCGGGCTCAGATTGTGACAGAGTGGTTTTGGTCCAGGTCTGGGTTCGGGTCTAAGTTGTGAAAGAATGGTTCAGAGAACAGGAGACATCACTTTTATGCATGGATTTGCCTCCACAGTCCAGACCTGAACCCCATGGAGAGTCTCTGGGATGAGCTGGAGGTTGGACTCTCCATCATCAAGATGTTGGAGGGAAATTAAAGGTTGAATATGGAACACGGACAGAACAGCGACATCACGTGTGTCTAGGTTGTAGTTGCAACGGCAGAAAAACAACTCCAGCCGTTTGGGTGCCAGGCTCGCTGCCGATGCAGAAGTGACCAACAGTCTGCAGCATGTCCAACATGTAAAGCAGAGGAGTTTATAACTGACAGCTGACATTAACAAATAAGCTAGCTTACGATCCAGGAGAAAAGTCGCCATTTCCGTGTTTTGACGCTGTGGAAAATGTTTATGTGGGTCTTCTGCCCACCATCCATAGACATGCATGTTAGGTTAATTGATCACTCTGAATTGTCCTTTTGTCTCTCTGTGTTGGCCCTGCGCCAGACTAGCGACCTGTCCAGGGCCTGATAATAGCTAGGATAGGCTCCAGCAACCCCCGTGACCCTGAATTGGATAAGCAGTACAGAAAATGACATGATGCCTTTTCTTCTCTTATGGGCAGTATATAAATAATACAAGTTTATTTATATATTACTGTTCTAATCAATATTAAAGTGTTTAATAGCAGCAAAGAATAAAAAATACAATTAAAATAACAATAATGTGAAAGAATGAAATTCACCGGCAGACTTTCTTCATTAGATGAGTAAGAGAACATCCAGACCCTGATGTGGACTTTAGCTTCTGCTGGTTTTATCTCCAATGTATGTTTTCCTCTGCAGCCAATGAAACGGAGCTGGCTTTCTTCAGGGGAGAAGACTACGGCTCGTTTAAAGCAAACCCTAAAACTGTGTGGTGAGCCCAGAGTGGCCCGGTACCACAGAACCAGGATACCAAGCCAGATCTTCAAGTTAACACAGAAGACATTTCGTTTGGGATTACTTTGTTTTTTAAAGTGAAGCTTATGATGCTGGTGAGACTTTTTATTTAACTTTGTTTCTTGTGAGCGTTGGAGGTTCATTGGTTGTAAATGTTTTAAAATGTGATGAATAAACTTTGACGTTTTTTTATTTTCACTGAGACTGAAACACAAACCTGTTCTAGGAGACTAAGCCGGTTGAAGAACTACACGTGGGCCTTGTCCCAATACCCGCACTTCCACCCATGTGCCCCTAAAATGCGCGCTCTTGTTGAGGGGTTCACGTGCGTAGTGTGTCCCATTTCTCCAGGGCGGAAGTCTGCCACGCCCCCTTTGCGCCCACAGTTCAGTGAAGTCCGCACATTGTCCATAATTCATTGCTGCGTGTGACGTTTTGAACCATAAATGCAGAACATGGCCATGTTTGGTGAATGAGCTCCTGCCTGCCTGTATTTCATATGTAAATATGTAAATATTTAATATTTTACTGCTGTAGGTTAAATAATTACTGAAGTTTGCTCCTGTCATTTGAAATATGCTTTGAATGTTAAAATGCAAAGCATTTGAATAATGAAAGTTATGAGTTTACTAATAAAAGTAGCTATATTTAATTTTTATTTAAACTTTATTTACACAGATAAGTCCCATTGAGACGCAGCGTCTCTAACAAGGGAGACCTGTTTACCTGACATGTTTTTGTGGATGTGGACATTTATGGACATTCTATGCTAACAACAGTGACAGAGCAGACAGTTTAACTGCAAACTAAATGTATAATCATTATTATACATTTAGTTTGGAATTTAACAGTTATTTAACCCTGTACTGGTAAAATTATACAGACACCTACATAAGTTATGTCTGCAATTCATTTATTTATTAATTAAACACGTGTGGATTTCATAACCTATATTTTACAAGAACAGATTAAATCAACTTTATTCTGTTTAGGTCTGAAAATGACGTCTCTTCACCAGGAACAGAGATGAAGCTGAGTTTGGAAGCAATGACATAAAATGTGCACTGCGCACTTTATACAGGACCGTACTGTTTGGGGTGGATATTGGGCCGTAGAGAAGTTCTGTCTTCAGTCAGTTTAATGTCTGCATGAGCACCGTTTATTTTCCACATCAGACATCAGCCAGCTTCATGAGGTGGTGACATCTGCTGGATCCTTGAGGAAATTGTTGGATCAGACGAAGACCCAAACAATCTGCTCCCAGGTTATCAACGCTCAGCAGCTCTGTCCAGAAGTCGTTTCATGTTTGCATCTGAGTTTGTGGGAAACTGTTTTATAGAAGTACAGTAAACAGCACAGATCATATTCTCCTGTTGTCAGGTTGGAAGATGATGCAACACTCATCCTGCAGGACAGAAAACTCTCAGAGCTGCTGGAGTCTGGCAGGAATTCAGTTTTCTGTTTATGTCTCAGATAAATGACCTTCTAGCTGCTGCTCTGCGTGCTGATCAGACAGGAGATGCATCCAGCTGGAAAACTAGTATTCCTCTCACATACTTCCCAGTTTACATGGTGCACTGGATTCCTGCAGCTTAAATGTGGATCGCTCCTTATTCATCAGATGTGTAATAAACTGGCTTTAGCTTTTTTTTGCAGTAATATAAAATATATAAATTCTCTTCTATTCAGGATGCACCTGCTCCACAGACACTTTATGAGGAATGAAACTATATATATATTCCAGTAAAGCAGGATCTGGTGGATTCATTGCAACTTTAAATCACATTTTAACAAGCGCCCACATATCTAACTAAACGTTGGAATGTAAAACAAACTACATTCAGTCGTCTTTTCTTATGATAATAACCAGAAGGAGGTCAAACAAACTAAACAATAAAGCCATTCATGACACCACGTTCTTAACCATCGCGAGAACACATCAGGCTGCTCAGCCAATCGAGTTGAAGAAGGGTGCGTCCGTGCATGCGCACTGGAGTCGTAGTGGTGCACTTCATCCTTCCACATTTCAGCCGTCATCTCATCATCTGTCCGCGGGGCTCGCTGTGACTGCATCCTCATCGCAGATGGCTGACCTCCAGGTGAGTGTCTGAGCTCCAGGCTGGTCTCTGGTCTCAGGGGGGATTCGGAGGGTCGCTCGCGGTGTTCCGGCGCACCGGCGGCGGGGAACGGGGGGGCTAGCCAACATGGACGCGAGCTTCGGGTCTGCAGAGCTTCCCGGTACCGAAGCGGTTCCCCGTTTCTATGACTTTTTTTTTTGTGCTCTGTATATGGACTGCATGTGAACGCGGGTCACCTCCAAACAGAGTTAAAATGAAAGGTCCGCGTGCACAAGCGGGGCTGTCAGCATTGGCACGAGGACAGAGAAGGGACCATGAACCTTTCCTCTGATCCCGGGGAAGAAAAGGAGCCTTGAAAGTGAGTGGATCACGTGTTAGAGGATTGTTGGGTAAAGTTCAGCTGAGCTGCACGCGCGTTGGAAGGAGTGTTAAAACTACTCCCTGACCTTTGACCCGCACACATTGTTATCGGATCAGTTTACAGAGACTCCAGATCAGAGCGAAACGTTGCAATATTTACACATTAACCTGATTTATTGATGAACTCTGAATGAGTTCGTTTGATCTGGAGCTCGTGCACGCATAGTCAGGCCAGCAGTATGATCCCGAAAAGGAATCCAGGCCTGGAAAAGTTATTTTCCAGGTCTCCATGGTAACACTGGCCTTAACCCCCAGCCCAGTTGGCAGGAATCCCTCCTGCTGTAATGTGAGGCGCTGCAGAAGTTGTTGGTTCGTCTCTGATGGTCTGAGGACGAAGTCTGCATCCAGAGACCAGACCAAGAATCTGATTCGTCTCTTCTGGTCTCTGGATGCAGTGATCCTAAAGCTTTCACACAAACATGTTCAGGAGGAAATCCGGACCGCTCGGTCAGTCCAGTTCACAGCCATGTACCAGGGGGACGTCCTTGTCCCCCAGACATCCATGTTGGACTTGTGTGTAACTGAGCTGTATGCTTCTGTCTCTGCAGGCGAAGTTCGACGCTGCAGCAGCTGAGGTGAAGCAGCTGAAGGCGAAGCCGGCAGATGAGGAGATGCTGCAGATCTACTCCCTGTTCAAGCAGGCCACCGTGGGCGACGTGAACACAGGTGAGGACCCCGCCCACCAGCGGGCTGCTGAAACCTCCCACTGCAGCCACATCTGCAGATTCACCAAGCTGAGCTCACTCAATGTATTGCCATGACAACTAGCATCTGACCCACCCTCATCATGAACTTTTAGTTTCCAGGTTAAATGACGCAGTTAGACTCTTTTTTTTCTCATTCTGCAGCTCTCTGTGTCATTTACAGACATAACGAAGTAAATATGTAAGTAGTGAGATGAAACATTAACCCTTTAAACTCCTTCAGATGTCCCTGAGGTCTATCCCCTCAGTCCTCATCAGTGTCTCAGGAATTGTACGTGTGTAACTGTTGGATAAATTGTGATGGATAGTGTACCCTTACGTGATCTATGGATGTTTTCCAGGCAGTTATATCACACCCAGGAGGTGTACAACCCTGCCAGTAAATGTAGAGTTTATTCAGAGGCTCTAAATCCACAATGATCTATGATAACCATTATTTAGCCCATTTTCATCATAAAAACATCACTATCACTACTATGTTGCTAAGAGGCCTTTATTTAGACCTGGAAATGATTAAGCCACTTCCTGTCAAACTTTACACATCAGAAAACTGAAATTGCCGCGAATGTCCAACCAGAAGCAGCCAAAGATCAACAAGTGAGCAGAAAGTTCTCTGTGTGTCTGAAAAGAACAAAAATAATGGTCTTCTATGGCTGGAATAAAGCCAAGAAGACCTTTGTGATGCACAGTGGTACCAAAAGTAGCTGGAGTTAGTTTTGTGAGGATAGTAGGTAAATAGTAGCATAAATAACTGGAAATAAAGAAAAGTGTAAATATGTAAATGGTTGACATCTGATCACATGTGTGTGTGTTTTTGTCTCAGCTCGTCCAGGGATGTTGGATTTCACTGGAAAAGCTAAATGGGATGCCTGGGAGAAGCAGAAAGGTTTGTGTCTTTACTCATGCCACAGGTTTAGAGGGGCAGGCGATTTTCTCATGTATGTAATGATGATGTGCCCTTTGACTTTTGTCAGGCAAGGGCAAAGAGGATGCCATGAACGAGTACATCAAGCTGGTGGAGGAGCTGAAGCAGAAGTATGGCATCTGAAGATTGCAGCCAGCTGGTCGGGACGGCTGCTGGGAGCTTTTAGACCCCCACCAGTCGCCCTTCATCCCAACCATGTGAAATGCCTTAAAGCCCATACCTGGACATCCTCACACCGAGCTCAGATGAACGGGGACCACTCGTCTGTTTTCATCACGACTGCATGTCTGGTGTTAGATTTCCATGTACCTGACTGAATCCTGCCACTTCAGTATAAAAATCACTCTTCTAAAACTCTGTCGTGTCCTGGTTTTTGGCTGAGGGGTTTTATTCAGATAACGTCTGGAGAGGGTTAGTCTAAACCAGCATAATCTTCATCCTACCTTTACTGTGAGATCTATCCAGTCTTATCCATTCTTGTCTTGCCCATTCTCTCTCTTTATTTCTGTTTTTTTTTTTTTGCTGAATCATCCATGATGACGTTCTGTGTGTTCATGATGTGTTTATATCCATATACATAAATGCATTACAGTATATAGTACTGTGCAAAAGTTTAGGCAGGTGAAGAAGAAAAAAAAAAAAAAAAAAAAAAAACTATTGTTTTCTAAGAATGCTTTCAAAAATAACAGGGACAGACCATACAGTCCAGAACATAATATTGATCCGGAAAATAATTTCTTTAATGATATTAAACATAACTGTCAATACTTTGCTGGTGGCCAAGTAAAATATAGTATTTCTGATCAGACTCTGACAATAATTCACTTCAATAGTAGAAGGCAGAATGCAAATTTTTCAAAAATCCAAGAATGTTTGCAACAATACAGAGTTTTCTGCTGTTGCAGTTTCTGAAACTTGGCTAAAAGATGATCAATTAGATATGGTTCAAATGCAGGGTTATGATCTGTATACTTTCAACAGGTCAAAGAAGAGAGGTGGTGGTGTTGCTTTGTATATCAGATCTGATTATCAATGCCAACTCATGGAAAAAACGTCATTTGAAATTGAAAATGTTATGGAATGTGTTACTGTGAAAATAACTACAAAAAATATAATAAGTTGTGTGTACAGGGCTCCAGGTACCAATATTGAAATATTTAAAGATACTATATCAAATGTATTTAGTTCAATTAGCAATAATAAGGCACTCTTTGTTTGTGGAGATTTCAATATTGATCTTTTAAATCCCTCCAATGAAATGCAAATAACGGAGTTCATTAACGCTATTTTTTGTATGGATCTGTATCCCTCTCTAACATACCCTAGTAGGATTACATCTCATTCCGCAACACTTATAGATAATATCTTTACAAACTTTACTGATGGTTAATATAACAGCTGGTCTTATAATAAATGATGTAAGTGATCATTTGCCTGTTTTTGTTTCTGTAGATATTGGTCCAGTATATACATGCGAAATAGATGCTATGATTTTTACTAGAAATGTAACAAGAGTTTTCTATAAATTAACTCAAAAAAGATTTAGACTTTCAGAGATTGGAGCAAAACAAACCTTGGATGACTAAGTGGTTTAAAGAATGCTAGCAAAAAGAAAAAATTTGTTGTATAAAAAGTTTCTTAAACAAAGAACAGTTGAAGTTAGGTACTTGGTGAGGCGTCATTTTGCCATTATGGCCCCCGCCTTTGGAACGGCCTGCCTGAGGGCCTCAGGGCTGCAGAGACTGTCCATGTTTTTAAGAAAGGAGGCTCAAGACCTACCTTTTTGGTTCAGCTTATAATTCGTGGTTTTATTCCTTTTAATAGAGATTTGGTCTTTCTTTTTACCTCTGTCTTGCGTTTTGTTTATTTACTTTTTTATCTTTTTTTAACTAGTTTATAGTTTTTATAATTCTGTTTTGATTACTTGACTTCCTTTAACCAAGTGCATGATTTAGACTTAATTTTTAGGCTTTTAGTGTTGTCTGATCTCTTATTTGATTTTACTTTATTCTATTTTTTCTATTTTAGGTATTTTAATCCCTCCAGTGTTTTCCTCATGGGGTCCTCCATGTCAGGGCTCTGGTACTGTTTCTTTAGCGTTGGGGTCAGCTGTGGCCGTGGTTGTGTCCTTGCTCCAGAAATGGCAGCCTAATAGCTGTAGTGTGGACCTGGTCTCTGGGGCTGCCAGGAGGCGGCCTCTGTGGCAATGGGGCGGGATGACCCACATGGATGACCCCAGGGACACTGCTCCTCTCATTCTGCCACATATGTCTTTCGTATACGGGTGTTCTTGGGTGGTGTGTGTGTGTGTGTGTGTGTGTGTGTGGGGGGGGGGGGGGGGGGGGGGATGGGGCGACGTAGATAAACTTGTGGGACTGCTGATGTAATGCTTGGATTCAGTTACGTATTGCTCTTTGTAAAGCTGCTAAACATAAAGTGCTATATAAATAAAATTTGATTGATTGATTGATTGAAAAATATAAAAATTACAAAAATAAACTAACGAGTATTCTCAGAAGTGAAAAGAATAAGTATTATAGAAAATTATTGGAAAATAATATTAATAACATGAATAAAACATGGAAGGTGATAAATGAGATTATAAAAAACAAATCTAATTCTAAAATTATTTATTATTTATATTTTGATAATGAGGTAATTACAGACAATAATATAATTTCTAATAAATTTAATGAATATTTTGTCAGTGTGGGGAAAAGAAATTTCGAACTCTACAACAGATTTAGCTAATGGTAAAAGAATTACAAATATTCCCATATTAGCGTACATTCTATGTTTATTAAAGAGACAGTTGAATATTGAAATTATTGATATAGTAGATAAATTTTAAAATAAGAAATCAATTGATTGCAATGGGCACGGTATGTTTTTAATTAAACATATTATTATTAAATGTATCGCAAAACCCTTGGCTTATATCTTTAACTTGTCTTTAGCCACTGGGAAATTTCCAAAAACCATGAAAATAGCTGAAGTTGTTCCTTTTGCATAAAACTGGTGATAAACATCTGCTGTCAAATTATAGACCAATATCATTATTACCACAATTATCAAAAATACTGGAAAAAATATTTTCTATACGGTTGAATAACTTCATTGAAAAGCACAACATACTTTGTGAGCAACAATATGGCTTCAAGAAAAAACGGACCACTTCATTTGAAACTTGTTGGACTTTTATTGAACAGATTACAGATGCAATAGACAGAAAAAAACTATACAATGGGTATTTTTCTAGATTTGAAGAAAGCATTCGACACTGTAGATCATAGTTTGCTTCTAATAAATTAGAGAGGTAGGAATCAGAGGAGTTGCGCATGATTATGTAGTTATTTAAAGGATAGATACATATGTATATGTTAATAAAACTGATTCTGAGTTTTTGGAGGTATCATGTGGTGTACCACAGGGCTCTGTACTGGGTCCATTATTGTTTATTATATTTATCAACGACTTATGTTCTGTTTCTCAGCTGTTGAAGTGTATCTTATTTGCTGATGACACAACTTTATATAGTTGTTGGGACAACTTAAAACAGCTTCTGATACAGTGGGAAAAGAGCTTTTACTAGTTAATCAGTGGTTTACGGCTAACAAATTATCCATTCATTATGGAAAAACTAAATGTATTATATTTGGAAAACGTCCATTAAATAGTTATAAGAGTATTAGAATTGATAATATTGAAATTAATATTGTTTCTGAAACCAAGTTTTTAGAGTTATTGTGGACCATATATTGAACTGGAAATCACATATAAATTACGTTAAAACTAAGATGTCAAAATCCATTGCCATACTGTATAAAGTTTAAGATTTTCTGTGTCAAAAATCACTATATATCCTCTATAATGCATTGATTCTTCCATACATGACATATTGTGTGGGGATTTGGGGAAACACTTTACTGTACAAACACAGATTCAGTTGTTTTGTTGCAAAAGTTCTCAATACGCATAGTTTGAAAAAGAACGTATTATGAAGCAACAAACCTCTTTATTCATTCAATTAAATGTACTTAAGTTTAGTGATTTAGTTGATTGTGATTCACCATGCAAATTATGTATAAAGCAAATAATAATCAATTGCCACTCAGTATCCAGAAGCTGTTCAAAAAGAGGGAAAAAAGTGTTATGAACTCAGAGGAAAATGCATGTTTGGTAAACCCAAGGTCCGGACAAATACAAAGATTCACTGTATTTCTGTCACTGGGTGTCAAACTGTGGAACTGGTGTCCTGACCACATTAAAAACAAGCTCTACTTTGAAAAGGTTTAAAAGAATATATAAAAATGAAAAATAATGAAATATTATGATAAATGAAATTATGACATTTTGTTTAATTTTGTTTATAAGTGTTTTATTACGATTGGTGGTATGTTATTGTGTTATTGATGAAAAAAAAAATTTTTTTTCTGAATTTAAAATTATTCCAGCTTATTCTATTTTGTATATTGTTCTACCATGTCAGTGATGGGTAGGCACTATATAAGCTTTGGGCTTCTGCCTACACTTTTCGGGTATTCTTTCATTTTTTTATCTGTGATCTTTTTTCTTTTTTACATATTTTCTGTTAA
>JALJCO010003481.1:0-50435 GCA_023101725.1 Atherinomorus stipes
ACGGGGATATTGTGGACATGAGGAACCCATTGTCTGGACAGCAGAGACATACTGGACAGCAGGGACATGGTGGACTGTGAGGACATTCCAGACCGTGAGGACATTGTGGACAGCAAAGAGACATACTGGACAGTGGGGACATGGTGGACTGTGGGGACATTCCAGACTGTGAGGACATGGTGGACAGCAGAGACATACTGGACAGCAGGGACATGGTGGACTGTGAGGACATTTCAGACCGTGAGGACATTGTGGACAGCAGAGACATACTGGACAGCGGGGACATGGTGGACTGTGAGGACATTCCAGACTGTGAGGACATGGTGGACAGCAGAGACATACTGGGGACAGCAGGGACATGGTGGACTGTGAGGACATTCCAGACCGGCTGTGAGGACATTGTGGACAGCAGAGACATACTGGACACTGCAGGGACATGGTGGACTGTGAGGACATTCCAGACTGTTAGGACATGGTGGACAGTAAGATGTGACGTCTGCACCCACAGGTGTGGGCCTTTGCGTGTTCCTGCTCTATCATGTTCCCCGCCTGCAGTAGGACGGCAGGTATCGGATCTCCTGCAGCACCCGAACACATCTCAGTGACACTGCGGGGCGATGATGTCATGGTGATGTCATGTCATGTGATCAGGTTCTTTTACTGTGCCGACAAAAAGCCGAAACTGAGTGATAAAGAGAAATGTGCCGGGAAAATAAAAAGGAGGACACGCTGCAGGACTCACACCTGACACGCACATTCCAGGTAGATTAGGCCATAATCCGGCCGGTTCCCTCTGGACCGGCAGGGACACGGTCGGATCGGACCCGACTGATCAGCAGATGCAACCAGAAAGAAAACAAGCGCAGCCCTGTGAGTGCCGTTAGTTAAACTTAATCACACGGTTTCCACGGCACCCTTTAACAAACATGACAGCGGTGAAGGAATGTTCTTCCCCAGGAGACGTGATGATGGATGGAAGACGGCTGAATCCAGGCCTGTCCTGTCCAATTTCCAGCAGGACGTCCATCTGAGCGAGAGTATACAACGATGCTAGCCTCCGCCTGAAGAATGTAGACAGGTATCTGAATGAAGGATCCGTTTAAGCGACGCAAATGTCCCCATAAATGACGTAAAGATCTGTATAAATGACGTAAAGATCTGTATAAATGGCGTAAAGATCTGTATAAACGCAAACATCCGTATAAATGACGTAAAGATCCGTATAAATGACGTAAAGATCTGTATAAATGACGTTAACATTCATATAAATGGCGTAAAGATCTGTACAAATGGCGTAAAGATCTGTACAAATGCGTAAAGATCTGTACAAATGACGTAAAGATCCGTATAAATGGCGTAATCATCCGTGCAAATGACGTAAACATCCGTGTAAATGACGTAAAGATCTATATAAATGGCGTAAACATCCATTTAAAAGAGCGTAAACATCCATATAAATGGCGTAAAGATCTGTATAAATGGCGTAAAGATCCGTATAAATGACGTAAAGAGCTGTATAAACAACGCAAACACCCATTTAAAAGGACGTAAACATCTATATAAATGACGCAAATGTCCCCATAAATGACGTAAAGATCTGTATAAATGACGTAAAGATCCATTTAAAAGGACGTAAACATCCGTATAAATGACGTAAAGATCCGTATAAATGACGTAAAGATCTGTATAAATGACGTAAAGATCTGTATAAATTACGTAAACATCCATATAAATGACATAAAGATCCGTATAAATGACGTAAAGATCCGTATAAATGACGTAAACATTCATGTAAATGAGAAAACATCCATTTTCACGACGCAAACATCTGTATAAATGAGCGTAAAGAGCTGTATAAACAACGCAAACATCCATTTAAAAGAACGTAAACATCTGTGTAAATGACGAAAAGATCTGTATAAATGACGTAAAGAGCTGTATAAACAACGCAAACAACGCAAAAAAGGACGTAAATATCCGTATAAATAAATGACGTAAACGTCCGTATAAATGACGTACAGATATGTATAAATGATGCAAAGAGCTGTATAAATGACGTAAACACCCATTTAAAAGGACGTAAACATCTATATAAATGACGCAAATTTATATAGATTACACAGATTTACACATCTGTGTAAATGACGTAAAGATCTGTATAAATGACGTAAAGAGCTGTATAAACAACGCAAACATCCATTTAAAAGAACATAAACATCTGTGTAAATGACGTAAAGATCTGTATAAATGACGTAAAGAGCTGTATAAACAACGCAAACAACGCAAAAAAGGACGTAAATATCCGTATTAATAAAGTTAACATTCATATAAATGACGTAAAGATCCGTATAAACGAGCGCCAAACATCCGTATAAATGACGTAAAGATCTGTATAAATGACGTAAAGAGCTGTATAAATGACGTAAACGTCCGTATAAATGACGTACAGATCTGTATAAATGATGCAAAGAGCTGTATAAATGACGTAAACACCCATTTAAAAGGACGTAAACATCCGTATAAATGACGTAAAGATCTGTATAAATGACGTAAAGATCCATTTAAAAGGACGTAAACATCCGTATAAATGACGTAAAGATCTGTATAAATGACGAAAAGATCCGTATAAATGACGTAAACATCCATTTAAAAGGACGTAAACATCCATATAAATGACGTAAAGATCTGTATAAATTACGTAAACATCCATATAAATGACATAAAGATCCGTATAAATGACGTAAAGATCCGTATAAATGAGCGTAAACATTCATGTAAATGACGTAAACATCCATTTTAACGACGCAAACATCTGTATAAATGATGTAAAGAGATGTTTAAATGACATAAAAATCTGTATAAATGACAAACATTTGTATAAATGATGCAAACATCCATATAAATGACGTAAAGATCTGTATAAACGACGCAAACATCCGTATAAATGACGTAAAGATCCATATAAATGACGTTAACATCCGTATAAATGAGGTAAAGATCCATATAAATAGCGTAAACATTCATGTAAATGACGTAAAGATCCGTATAAGCGACGCAAACATCCGTATAAATGACGTAAAGATCCGTATAAATGACGTAAAGATCAGTATAAATGAGCGTTAACATTCATATAAATGACGTAAAGATCCGTATAAACGACGCCAAACATCCGTATAAATGACATAAAGATCCATATAAATGACGTCAAGAGCTGCTTATCAACAACGCAAACATCTGTATAAATGGCATAAAGATCCGTATAAATGACGTAAAGATCCGTATAAATGACGTAAAGACCTGTATAAACGCAAACATCCGTATAAATGACGTAAAGACCTGTATAAACTCAAACATCCGTATAAATGACGTAAAGATCCGTATAAATGACATAAACATCCGTATAAATGACGTAAAGATCCGTATAAATGACGTCAAGAGCTGTATAAACAACGCAAACATCTGTATAAATGGCGTAAAGATCCGTATAAATGACGTAAAGATCCGTATAAATGACATAAACATTCATATAAATGACTTAAACATCCATTTAGACGACACAAACATCCGTATAAATGACGTAAACATCCGTATAAATGACGTAAAGAGCTGTATAAACAACGCAAACATCTGTATAAATGGCGTAAAGATCCGTATAAATGACGTTAAGATCCGTATAAATGACGTAAACATCCATTTAAGCGACGCAAACATCCATATAAATGACGTAAACATCCATTTAAACGACGCAAACATCCGTATAAATGACGTAAAGAGATGTATAAATGACATAAACATCCATTTAAATGACACAAACATTCGTAAAATGACGTAAACATCTGTATAAATAGCGTAAACATCCGTATAAATGACGTAAAGATCCGTATAAATGACGTAAACATCCATTTAAAGCGACACAAACATCTGTATAAATGACGTAAACATCCGTATGACGTAAAGATCCGTATAAATGGCGTAAACATCCATTTTAAACGACACAAACATCCGTAAAATGACGTAAACATCTGTATAAATGACGTAAACATCTGTATAAATGACATAAACATCCATTTAAATGACACAAACATTCGTAAAATGACGTAAACATCTGTATAAATGACGTAAACATCCGTATAAATGACGTAAAGATCCGTATAAATGACGTAAACATCCATTTAAACGACACAAACATCTGTATAAATGACGTAAACATCCGTATGACGTAAAGATCCGTATAAATGGCGTAAACATCCATTTAAACGACACAAACATCCGTAAAATGACGTAAACATCTGTATAAATGACGTAAACATCTGTATAAATGACGTAAACATCCATTTAAACGACACAAACATCCGTAAAATAGCGTAAACATCTGTATAAATGACGTAAACATCCGTATAAATGGCGTAAAGATCCGTATAAATGACGTAAACATCCATTTAAGCGACACAAACATCTGTATAAATGACGTAAACATCCGTATAAATGACGTAAAGATCCGTATAAATGAGCGTAAACATCCATTTAAACGACACAAACATCCGTAAAATGACGTTAACATCTGTATAAATGACGTAAACATCCGTATAAATGACGTAAAGATCCGTATAAATGACGTAAACATCCATTTAAACGACACAAACATCCGTAAAATGACGTTAACATCTGTATAAATGACGTAAACATCCATTTAAACGACACAAACATCCGTAAAATGAGCGTAAACATCTGTATAAATAGCGTAAACATCCATTTAAACGACACAAACATCCGTATAAATGACGTAAACATCTGTATAAATGACGTAAACATCCATTTAAACGACGCAAACATCCGTAAAATGACGTTAACATCTGTATAAATGACGTAAACATCCATTTAAACGACACAAACATCCGTATAAATGACGTAAACATCCGTATAAATGACGTAAACATCTGTATAAATGACGTAAACATCCATTTAAACGACACAAACATCCGTAAAATGACGTAAACATCTGTATAAATGACGTAAACATCCATTTAAACGACACAAACATCTGTATAAATGACGTAAACATCTGTATAAATGACGTAAACATCCATTTAAACGACACAAACATCCGTAAAATGACGTAAACATCCGTAAAATGACGTAAACATCTGTATAAATGACGTAAAGAGCTGTATATATGACGTTAGGTTTGCTTGACAGAAACGTCCCACCAACAGAGATCAGACATGTCCTCGTGTGGACGCGTTCTGTAAACACCATATCTGAGATAAGACGAGGACAAGGACGTTACCATGACGACGCTGGCGGGAAGTTTACACAAGCAGAATTGTGTGTGTGTGTGTGTGTGTGTGTGTGGTCTCGTGCTGCAACTTGTTCTCTAATGAACCTGATTATCTGGCAGCTTCTCATCCCTCCTTCTTTTCTTTCCTCTCATTCCTCCTTCTCATCTATCCTCTCATCCTTCCTTCTTTTCTTTCCTCTCATTCCTCCTTCTCATCCGTCCTTCTTTTCTTTCCTCTCATCCTTCCTTCTCATCCTTCCTTCTTTTCTTTCCTCTCATCCTTCCTTCTCATCCTTCCTTCTTTTCTTTCCTCTCATCCTTCCTTCTTTTTCTTTCCTGTCATTCCTCCTTCTCATCCTTCCTTCTCATCTTTCCTCTCATTCCTCCTTCTTATCCTTCCTTCTTTTCTTTCCTCTCATCCTTCCTTCTTTTCTTTCCTCATTCCTCCTTCTCATCCCTCCTTCTTTTCTTTCCCTCTCATTCCTCCTTCTTATCCTTCCTTCTCATCCCTCCTTCTCATCTTTCCTCTCATTCTCTACTCTCTCATCCCTCCTCATCATCTTTCCTCTCATTCCTACTTCTCATCCTTCCTTCTCTTCCTTCCTCTCATCTTTCCTCTCATTCCTCCTTCTCATCCTTCCTTATCATCCCTCCTTCTCATCCTTTCTCCCATCCCTCCTTCTTTTCCTTCCTTCTCATTCCTCCTTCTCTTCTTTCCTCTCATTCCTCCTTCTCATCCTTCCTTATCATCCCTCCTTCTCATCCTTTCTCCCATCCCTCCTTCTTTTCCTTCCTTCTCATTCCTCCTTCTCTTCTTTCCTCTCATTCCTTCTTCTTTTCCTTCCTTCTCATCCCTCCTTCCCATTCCATCACCCGTTAACAGCTACAACTTAACATCCATCTTTCAAGCGGAAGGCGGGAGGATCTGGTGTTGGTGACGGTTGCCACGGTGACGTGAATTGCTCATTCAGACTGAACCAGGTGATGTTCAGGAAAACAGGAAGTCCTGGTTCCACCTGGTTCTGTAGGAGGTCAGGAGACCTGTAACACTCAGCGGCCACTTTATTAGGTACACCTCCCTGGTACCGGCTTGGACCCGTTTCACCTTCAGAACCGTCTGAATCCTCGGTGGCAGAGATTCAACAAGGTTCTGGAAACATGCCAGCACGCAGAAACCAGTCTGAGATGATGTCATCTTTATGACATCATCACGCAGACACCAGTCTGAGATGATGTCATCTTTATGACATCATCACGCAGAAACCAGTCTGAGATGATGTCATCTTTATGACATCATCACGCAGAAACCAGTCTGAGATGATGTCATCTTTATGACATCATCACGCAGAAACCAGTCTGTGATGATGTCATCACGCAGAAACCAGTCTGAGATGATGTCATCTTTATGACATCATCACGCAGAAACCAGTCTGAGATGATGTCATCACGCAGAAACCAGTCTGAGATGATGTCATCTTTATGACATCATCACGCAGAAACCAGTCTGAGATGATGTCATCTTTATGACATCATCACGCAGAAACCAGTCTGAGATGATGTCATCTCAGATGATGACGATGATGTGTACCAGCAACCATGCCACGTTCAAAGTCACGTAAATCACCGTTCTGATGCTGGTTTGAACTGCAGCAGATCGTCTTCACCATGTCTGCATGCATCGAGTTGCTGCCATGTGATTGGCTGATTAGAAATTTGCGTTAACGAGCAGTTGGACAGGTGTACCTAATGACAGGTGTACCGGTGTGTGTATATCTATTACAACCATAGATATCTACATATATCTATGATTACAACTGTCATCTCTGGTTGGAGTTCCTCAGGGTTCTGTTGTTAGCCCACTGATGAAGATGATGATGGCGAAGATAGTTTTGTTAATGGTCATGATGATGATGGTCTGAGAGGGACTAAGATGAAGGTTCCCTATGATCTGGAAGTCTGCTTGTAATGGGGGGGGGGGGGGGGGGGGGGGTATATATATAATAAAATGACATGACTGAGACGAATTACTTCAATTCTCCGATATCAACCAGGACTCGGGTATCGGCCAGGATTCCAGTATCGGCAGGACCCTGGTATCGACCAGGACTCATGTATCGGCAGAACTGTCTGGTATCGGCAGAACTGTCTAGTATCGGCAGAACTGTCTGGTATCGGCAGGACTCACCTTCCTCCGCGCGGCCCCCCACCACCACCACCAGCAGCAGCAGCAGCAGCCTCAGCCCGCAGACAGCGCCCCGTTCCCGGCCCGCCGCGGCCCTCCGGCCCCCCCGGCCCCTCCGGCCCTCCATGCTGCTATCGATCCGCGGTCAGCGGGGCTCGCTCTCCGCCGGCCGCACGCGCCTCATCGGCTGTGATGCGGTCGAAGCTGCGCGCGGGACGCCCTTCACGCGCAGGAGAAACTTTCCAAGATGGAGGCGGGGAACCCGGAGACACCAACTCCTTCAGCTGCTCCTCTACCTCCTCCGCGGGACTCCCTCTCATCCCTCCATCCGCCTCCTCTCCGCGCGGAGCAGCGGGGTGCGCCTGCGTCCGAGGCCGGGACAGGAGCTCCCAGCGGCGGCCTGGTGGAGGCGGAGGGGTCGGGAGAGCTGCTGGAGGGCTGAGGATGAGGAGGGAGCCCGGACAGACACGGGAGAACCAGGGCGGTCGGGCCAGTAGAGCTCCCAGTAAAGATCCCAGTAAAGATCCCAGTAGAGACCCCAGTAGAGACCCCTGTAGGATTCCCAGTAAGACTCCAGTGCTCCCAGACCTCCCAGCGTGTCTCCGCTCCGCTGAAGCATCCAGACAAAAGTTGGGACAAAAGCTGAAAGTTTTCCGTCTCTTCCTCTGGGACAGGCCACGCCCCCTGGAGCTCAGAACACGCCCATACCAAGCCCTGATTGGCTGAGGGGCATGCCGGTCTGGTGGGGGCGGAGCTTGTCTGGGGTGAGTGACAGTGAAGGAATGTGGAGGAAAAAAACCGTCTGCGCATGCGCGACTGAAACAAACAAACGGAGACATGTTGAAAGAAGAACGAGCCTCAAGGTCCAGGTCTCTTCTAGTCTGGTCCTGGTGTCCTTTAGTCTGGTCCAGGTCTCCAGACTGGTTCAGGTCTCCAGACTGGTCCAGGTCTCCGGACTGGTTCAGGTCTCCAGACTGGTCCAGGTCTCTTCTAGTCTGGTCCAGGTGTCCTTTAGTCTGGTCAAGGTCCCCAGTCTGGTCCAGGTCTCCGGTCTGGTTCAGGTCTCCAGACTGGTCCAGGTCTCTTCTAGTCTGGTCCAGGTGTCCTTTAGTCTGGTCAAGGTCCCCAGTCTGGTCAAGGTCTCCGGTCTGGTTCAGGTCTCCAGACTGGTCCAGGTCCCCAGTCTGGTCCAGGTCTCCGGTCTGGTTCAGGTCTCCAGACTGGTCCAGGTCTCCAGACTGGTCCAGGTCTCCAGTCTGGTCCAGGTCTCTTCTAGTCTGGTCCAGGTGTCGTTTAGTCTAGTCCAGGTCTCCAGACTGGTTCAGGTCTCCAGACTGGTCCAGGTCTCTGGACTAGTCCAGGTCTTTTCTAGTCTGGTCCAGATCTCCTTTAGTCTGGTCTAGGTCTCCGATCTGGTTCAGGTCTCAAGACTGGTTCAGGTCTCCAGACTGGTCCAGGTCCTTCTAGTCTGGTCCAGGTGTCCTTTAGTCTGGTCCAGGTCTCCAGACTAGTCCAGGTCTTTTCTAGTCTGGTCCAGGTCTCCAGTCTGGTCCAGGTCTCCCCAAGTCTGGTCCAGATGATACTTCTGCTTTAATTTAGTTCCTGGATAAAGTCCCTGTTGATCAAAGTACCTGGTACTTCTGCTTTAATTTAGTTCCTGGATAAAGTCCCTGCTGATGAAAGTACCTGGTACTTCTGCTTTAATTTAGTTCATGGATAAAGTCCCTGTTGATGAAAGTACTGGGTACTTCTGGTCTAATTTAGTTCCTGGGTTAAAGTCCCTGTTGATAAAAGTACTGGGTACTTCTGCTCTAATTTAGTTCCTGGATAAAGTCCCTGTTGATAAAAGTAGCAGGTACTTCTGCTCTAATTTAGTTCCTGGATAAGGTCCCTGTTGATGAAAGTACCTGGTACTTCTGCTTTAATTTAGTTCCTGGATAAAGTCCCTGTTGATAAAAGTACTGGGTACTTCTCCTCTAATTTAGTTCCTGGATAAAGTCCCTGCTGATGAAAGTACCTGGTACTTCTGCTTTAATTTAGTTCATGGATAAAGTCCCTGTTGATGAAAGTACTGGGTACTTCTGGTCTAATTTAGTTCCTGGGTTAAAGTCCCTGTTGATAAAAGTACTGGGTACTTCTGCTCTAATTTAGTTCCTGGATAAAGTCCCTGTTGATAAAAGTAGCAGGTACTTCTGCTCTAATTTAGTTCCTGGATAAAGTCCCTGTTGATGAAAGTACCTGGTACTTCTGCTCTAATTTAGTTCCTGGATAAGGTCCCTGTTGATAAAAGTACTGGGTACTTCTGCTCTAATTTAGTTCCTGGATAAAGTCCCTGTTGATAAAAGTACTGGGTACTTCTGCTCTAATTTAGTTCCTGGATAAAGTCCCTGTTGATAAAAGTACTGGGTACTTCTGCTCTAATTTAGTTCCTGGATAAAGTCCCTGTTGATAAAAGTAGCAGGTACTTCTGCTCTAATTTAGTTCCTGGATAAAGTCCCTGTTGATGAAAGTACCTGGTACTTCTGCTCTAATTTAGTTCCTGGATAAGGTCCCTGTTGATAAAAGTACTGGGTACTTCTGCTCTAATTTAGTTCCTGGATAAAGTCCCTGTTGATAAAAGTACTGGGTACTTCTGCTCTAATTTAGTTCCTGGATAAAGTCCCTGTTGATAAAAGTACTGGGTACTTCTGCTCTAATTTAGTTCCTGGATAAAGTCCCTGTTGATGAAAGTACCGGGTACATCTGCTCTAATTCAGTTCCTGGATACAGTATCTGTTCAAGAAGTCCCGGGTACTTCTGGTCCAATTTAGTTCATGGATAAAGTCCCTGTTAATAAAAGTACTGGGTACTTCTGCTCTAATTAAGTTCCTGGATAAAGTCCCTGTTGATGAAAGTACTGGGTACTTCGGTCTAATTTAGTTCCTGGATAAAGTCCCTGTTGATAAAAGTACTGGGTACTTGTGGTCTAATTTAGTTCCTGGATAAAGTCCCTGTTGATAAAAGTACTGGGTACTTCTCCTCTAATTTAGTTCCCGGATAAAGTCCCTGCTGATTAAAGTACCTGGTACTTCTGCTTTAAATTAGTTCCTGGATAAAGTCCCTGTTGATGAAAGTACTGGGTACTTCGGTCTAATTTGGTTCCTGGATAAAGTCCCTGTTGATGAAAGTACCGGGTACTTCTGCTCTAATTTAGTTCCTGGATAAAGTCACTGTTGATGAAAGTACTGGGTACTTCTGCTCTAATTTAGTTCCTGGATAAAGTCCCTGTTGATGAAAGTACCGGGTACTTCTGCTCTAATTTAGTTCCTGGATAAAGTCACTGTTGATGAAAGTACTGGGTACTTCTGGTCCAATTTAGTTCCTGGATAAAGTCCCTGTTGATAAAAGTACTGGGTACTTCTGGTCTAATTTAGTTCCTGGATAAAGTCCCTGTTGATAAAAGTACTGGGTACTTCTGCTCTAATTTAGTTCCTGGATAAAATCCCTGTTGATAAAAGTACTGGGTAATTCTGCTCTAATTTAGTTCCTGGATAAAGTCCCTGCTGATGAAAGTACCTGAGTATTTATGCTCTTATTAAGTTCCTGGATAGAGTCCCTGTTAATAAAAATACTGTGTACTTCTGCTCTAATTTAGTTCCTGTATAAAGTCCCTGTTGATAAAAGTAGCAGGTACTTCTCGTCTTATTTAGTTCCTGGATAAAGTCCCTGTTGATAAAAGTGCCAGGTTCTTCTGCTCTAATTTAGTTCCTGGATAAAGTCCCTGTTGATGAAAGTACAGGGTACATCTGCTCTAATTCAGTTCCTGGATACAGTATCTGTTCAAGAAGTCCCGGGTACTTCTGGTCCAATTTAGTTCATGGATAAAGTCCCTGTTAATAAAAGTACTGGGTACTTCTGCTCTAATTAAGTTCCTGGATAAAGTCCCTGTTGATGAAAGTACCGGGTACTTCTGGTCTAATTTAGTTCCTGGATAAAGTCCCTGTTGATGAAAGTACTGGGTACATCTGCTCTAATTCAGTTCCTGGATACAGTATCTGTTCAAGAAGTCCCGGGTACTTCTGGTCCAATTTAGTTCATGGATAAAGTCCCTGTTAATAAAAGTACTGGGTACTTCTGCTCTAATTAAGTTCCTGGATAAAGTCCCTGTTGATGAAAGTACTGGGTACTTCTGCTCTAATTTAGTTCCTGGATAAAGTCCCTGTTGATGAAAGTATCGGGTACTTCTGGTCCAATTTAGTTCATGGATAAAGTCCCTGTTAATAAAAGTACTGGGTACTTCTGCTCTAATTAAGTTCCTGGATAAAGTCCCTGTTGATGAAAGTACTGGGTACTTCTGCTCTAATTAAGTTCCTGGATAAAGTCCCTGTTGATAAAAGTACTGGGTACTTCTGCTCTAATTTAGTTCCTGGATAAGGTCCCTGTTAATAAAAGTACTGGGTACTTCTGCTCTAATTAAGTTCCTGGATAAAGTCCCTGTTGATGAAAGTACTGGGTACTTCGGTCTTATTTAGTTCCTGGATAAAGTCCCTGTTGATAAAAGTACTGGGTACTTGTGGTCTAATTTAGTTCCTGGATAAAGTCCCTGTTGATAAAAGTACTGGGTACTTCTCCTCTAATTTAGTTCCCGGATAAAGTCCCTGCTGATTAAAGTACCTGGTACTTCTGCTTTAAATTAGTTCCTGGATAAAGTCCCTGTTGATGAAAGTACTGGGTACTTCGGTCTAATTTGGTTCCTGGATAAAGACCCTGTTGATATAAGTACTGGGTACTTCTGCTCTAATTTAGTTCCTGGATAAAGTCCCTGTTGATGAAAGTACTGGTTACTTCTGGTCCAATTTAGTTCCTGGATAAAGTCCCTGTTGACAAAAGTACTGGGTACTTCTGGTCTAATTTAGTTCCTGGATAAAGTCCCTGTTGATAAAAGTACTGGGTACTTCTGCTCTAATATAGTTCCTGGATAAAGTCCCTGTTGATAAAAGTAGCAGGTACTTCTCGTCTTATTTAGTTCCTGGATAAAGTCCCTGTTGAAAAAAGTACTGGGTACTTCTGCTCTAATTTAGTTCCTGGATAAAATCCCTGTTGATAAAAGTACTGGGTAATTCTGCTCTAATTTAGTTCCTGGATAAAGTCCCTGCTGATGAAAGTACCGAGTATTTATGCTCTTATTAAGTTCCTGGATAGAGTCCCTGTTAATAAAAATACTGTGTACTTCTGCTCTAATTTAGTTCCTGTATAAAGTCCCTGTTGATAAAAGTAGCAGGTACTTCTCGTCTTATTTAGTTCCTGGATAAAGTCCCTGTTAATAAAAGTGCCAGGTTCTTCTGCTCTAATTTAGTTCCTGGATAAAATCCCTGTTGATGAAAGTACCGGGTACTTCTGGTCTAATTTAGTTCCTGGATAAAATCCCTGTTGATAAAAGTACCGGGTGCTTCTGGTCTAATTTAGTTCCTGGATAAAGTCCCTGTTGATAAAAGTGCCAGGTACTTCTGGTCTAATTTAGTTCCTGGATAAAATCCCTGTTGATGAAAGTACCGGGTACTTCTGGTCTAACTTAGTTCCTGGATAAAGTCCCTGTTGATAAAAGTACCGGGTACTTCTGGTCTAACTTAGTTCCTGGATAAAGTCCCTGTTGATGAATAAGAGCCCAAACTTAGAAAAGTGAAAACCTGGAAGTAAAAATGGTTTCTCTGTAATAGTAAAACAAAAAAAGAGAAATCTGAATGAGCAAACAAATCAAAGGCTGCAGGTAACAAAATAAATCAAATGAGTAAACAAAGAAAAACATTGAAGGGAAACATAAACGCTGTAAATAAGAAAATAAAGAAAGAGCGGAAAATTCTGAAAGTAAAAAAAAACTGCAGTAGATAAATACATAAATACAACAGGAAAAGTACTGAAACAAAACAAAGAGTGTAATGTAAATAAAACAATAAAAACACTGAAAGAAAAAAAAGTAAAAACTGATATAAATAAATAAATAAATAAATAAATAAACGAGCTTCTGCTTCCTGATAATCAGCTTATTCCTCTCAGGAAAAATGTAAAACCTTTTTGTCTTAAAAGACAGAAAAAGAGATATCCACATAAACAGTAAACAACAACAACAACAGTCTGAATCACTGCTGGGGGTGAGCGAGCTCCACTCGCAGCAGCTCTCTCTCTCTCTCTCTCTCTCTCCTGGGCCTCATAAAAAGGTGAGAACGATGGAGAGACCTGATCTGAGACTCGGGTGAGATAAAGGGTCCCCTCCCCCTCCCAGGACAATGGATGAGGGTCAGGTGTCCCCCCTCCTCTTCCTCCTCCTCTTCCTCAGCGCTCGAGCCTTTGTTGGTGGAGGTGTGAACGAGCTGATGGAGGTCAGGTGGAGATGAGGAGTGTGGGAACTGGACTGGAACAAAGAGGAAGAGTTCTGATGGGCAGGTGACAGCCCCCCCCCCCCCCCCCCCCTCCCACGTGATGTCACTGAACAGTCATGTCAGACAGGTTTGTCTCATCTGGACCAGATCTGGTGAAACCAGGACCAGTATTTCAAACCAGGATCTGAAGAAATTCGCACATCTGAACCAGATTCAGATCTGGATGAAAGTAAATGTAAATGAAACAAGTATTGACACTTTAGTTAAGTTACAAAAAAAAAGCTATTAGACTTATTAATAAAGCAGGATATCATCAACATACTGACAAACTTTTTATTGAAAGTAATACTTTGACATTTAAAGACATCGTATATGTTAGAATATTGGAAGTAATGTATAAAGTGATGAATAAAGTCTTTATTCTGGCATTCAGAAATGATTTAAGTTAGAGAGTAAATATAATTTACGAGGTTTGTTGGTATTTGAGTACGCTGAAGAAAAAGTAAAGTAAAATGTTGACGTGTTTCTGTTATCGGTGTGAAATCTGCTTTTTTGGTGAACTTTAAATGAGCCTTAAAATGTAAAATCATGACAGATTATCCTGTCGCGTAGATATACTGTGTAACCATGAGAATATGTAGTATCAGTCTGTAAGAATATTTGAATATGAACGTGTATTATACGTGTACATATGTATGTATGCAAATGGACAGAAGATAGTTTGTTTTGTAGACTGCTGAGTTCATGAACGGTCGGCAATTTTAAGCCTCGGCTTTGGCCGACACCTTTTTTGGTAAATTATCGGTTTGTAATGTTCCATTTGTTTCTGGTGTTGTTTTGATTTACCAAAATAAAGCTGATCGATCGATCAATCAATCAATCAATCAAAATAGAACACAAGCAGTGTCAAAATATTCACTGATATAAACGGTTATGTAAACATGTGGTTTGGTCGCAGTACTGGATGAGTGGGTCTAGAACCTGTATCAGTTCTGGTGTTGTAGTAGTACGATGTAGTACAACGTAGTGGTTGTGTGTTGCCTATGGCAACGCCACCATGATCCCCGTAGCTTGAGTTATTTTTTATGTTTTTAGGCAATATATTTATTGAATTTTCAAGTATACACATAAAATAAAAACATACAAACAGATAAGCAAACAAATGAACATGGAGGTGGAATCAGCGTTTGAACGTGAGTCCATGAGAGCCAATAAACGGACAGAGACGTGAATATTCAGCATGTCTGTGGAGAAGTTCCCACATTGGCCCGCGATTGGCCCGTCTGTGATTGGCCCGTCTGCGATTGGCCCGTCTGTGATTGGCCCCTCCGCGATTGGTCCGTCCGTGATTGGCCCGTCCGTGATTGGCCCGTCTGCGATTGGCCCGTCCGCAATTGGTCGTTCCGCGATTGGCCCGTCTGTGATTGGTCCGTCTGCGATTGGCCCGTCTGCGATTGGCCCGTCTGTGATTGGCTCGTCTGTGATTGGCCCGTCTGTGATTGGCCCGTCTGCGATTGGTCCGTCCGTGATTGGCCCGTCTGTGATTGGCCCATCTGTGATTGGTCCGTCTGCGATTGGCCCGTCTGCGATTGGCCCGTCTGTGATTGGCTCGTCTGTGATTGGCCCGTCTGTGATTGGCCCGTCTGCGATTGGCCCGTCCGTGATTGGCCCGTCTGTGATTGGCCCATCTGTGATTGGCCCGTCTGTGATTGGTCCGTCTGCGATTGGCCCGTCTGCGATTGGCCCGTCTGTGATTGGCTCGTCTGTGATTGGCCCGTCTGTGATTGGCCCGTCTGCGATTGGCCCGTCCGTGATTGGCCCGTCTGTGATTGGCCCGTCTGCGATTGGCCCGTCCGTGATTGGCCCGTCTGTGATTGGCCCATCTGTGATTGGCCCGTCTGTGATTGGCCCGTCTGTGATTGGCCCGTCTGTGATTGGCCCGTCTGTGATTGGCCCATCTGTGATTGGCTCGTCTGTGATTGGCCCGTCTGTGATTGGCCCATCTGTGATTGGCCCGTCTGTGATTGGCCCGTCTGTGATTGGCCCATCTGTGATTGGCTCGTCTGTGATTGGCCCGTCTGCGATTGGCCCGTCCGTGATTGGCCCGTCTGTGATTGGCCCATCTGTGATTGGCTCGTCTGTGATTGGCCCGTCTGTGATTGGCCCGTCTGCGATTGGCTCGTCTGCGATTGGCTCGTCCGTGATTGGTCCGTCTGTGATTGGCCCGTCCGTGATAGGTCTGTCTGTGATTGGCCCATCTGTGATTGGCTCGTCTGTGATTGGCCCGTCTGTGATTGGCCCGTCCGTGATTGGCCCGTCTGTAATTGGCCCGTCCGTGATTGGCTCGTCTGTGATTGGCCCGTCTGTGATTGGCCCGTCCGTGATTGGCCCGTCTGTAATTGGCCCGTCTGTGATTGGCCCGTCCGTGATTGGCCCGTCTGTGATTGGCTCGTCCGTGATTGGCCTGTCTGTGATTGGCCAGTCTGTGATTGGTCCGTCTGTGATTGGCCCGTCCGTGATAGGTCTGTCTGTGATTGGCCATCTTACAAGCTCTCCTTCGTTGTTCTGCGGTGACATTTTCCCGTAAATCAGTTCTCCAAGCAGCGAGTTTAGAGATGGAAGAAGCGACATCGATAGGTCACACAGATCAGAAATGGTACGCGTCCCGTGAGGGTTCCTGGTCAGGCTTTGCTGCAACAGCGACGTCAGAGAGATCGGATAAAGTTCTGAACCGTAAACATTTATAAAAACGTTGGTGATGAAATGTCAGATTTAGTTCATGTTAGACTTCCATCTCTGCCAGAAACATCCCATATCAGTCCCACTCCTCTGTCTGCCCACAATTTAAAGCCCCCACCATTTCTACCAGGCGCAAAGTTACCTTTCCCCCAAAGTGGGCTAAACATGGGGGGGGGGGGGCTTAAGTTATTTACTACATTTCTGTTCTTCTGTGGTTTATTGCTCCAGTTCTGCTCGATAGTTTTTGGTTTAGAAGGAATCGTGATTTCTGTGATTCATATGGACAAATGGGGGTGGGGTTTAATGCGCCCCCCCTCCAGGCATGTTGAAGTAGACGGTCATCTTCTTGTGTTCTGTGAAATATGAACTCGTGTCGCCTGGAACGAATAAATAAATGAATTCCTGCTTTAAGTCCTGGATCAGAACCTGGTCCTGCACCAGGCTGGGAACGTAGACCAGGTCTTCGTCCAGCTCCAGAACCTTCCTGTGGACCTGAGACGTGGATTTTCAGTGATTTTCACCATGAAGACGTATAAATAAAGTTTTATTGACGTCTGCAGTGACGCTGATGGAGGAACTTTGTCCTCTAACGGTCCATTTACTGGTTCTTCCAGGAGTCCCAGACCTTCAGCTTCTCCTGGGACCGGTACCCAGTCCACCACGTCCCCGTTCCT
Source organism: Atherinomorus stipes (assembly GCA_023101725.1). NCBI lineage: Eukaryota > Metazoa > Chordata > Actinopteri > Atheriniformes > Atherinidae > Atherinomorus > Atherinomorus stipes. The sequence goes on from JALJCO010003481.1 coordinate 17,230, forward strand.
GAACCAGTAACCAGTCTGGGTCTCCTGAAGACAGAGTCTCTGTCCCCCCTGCTGGACACTGAAGACACCAGGCCAAGAACCTGCAGGATACCTCAGAGTCCGGAGTTTTTCCAGAGGGGATCGTGATTCTGGTCTGCAATGAGCCTCAGACCAGAGGAGTTTTTCCATCACAGATTATTTACTTACTGAACGTAGAAAAACCGGACACGCCGTGATCACCAACATGGCTTCAGACTAGCGGTGCACTATGGGAATTTTGACCGATATAAGATATGCCGATACTTAAAACTTATGTGGCCGATAACCGACATTGACACCGATATTAAAGCTGGAAAAAATAAGCAGTCATTGCAAACAGCTGTTTTGTCCGTTTCTGACACTTAAAAATAGGAAAAATATCTACAAGATGGCGATATTTTCAAATGCCCATATTTAAAAACGCATTGATTTATTTTACTTACAAAATTTCACGATTCATCGTATCGTTCATGCGATATTTCATGAATTCTCACAAAATTTAATTCATAAATAGACCGCGGTTTTACGTCAGTATATCAGCAAATGAAAATATCGTAAAATTTTCATTAATTCTCACAAAATTTCGTAATAAAACGATAAAATGGTACAAGATTTTGTTTGTAAAATAAATAGATCCCGCGTTTTTAAATGTCAATGTGATATCAGCATATGAAAATATCGCGAAATTTTTGTGAATTCTCAGATTTCGTAATAGAACGATGAAATATTTCAAGATTTCGTTAGCAGAATAGATCGATCCCACATTTTTAAATGCCAATATGAAATCAACATATGAAAGTATCGCGACATTTCAGAGTATCGATATTTTTTCCCATTCCGAGTTTTTAGAAGTTTTAAAGTCTGCAAAAAAGAAGTTTTTGAATAAGAAAGAAGTTTTTTGGGGGTTTTAGACTTTAGATTAGTTACATATCGGTTAAATATCGGTGGGGTGGCCAATGTCTGATATTGAGTTTTAAGGCCGATATAGGCCGATACCAATAGGGGGCCGATAATATCGTGCATCCCTACTTCAGACCGATCAGGACCAGGACGTCTCGTAGAAAACGTCGTTCAGTAGAACGTGAACATGTTCCGGACGCATTTCTGGATTTAACCGAAGCTTCTGATCCCGTTAGTCACGATTCATCGTGAAGAATTCCGATCTGGAGTTTGAGGCGTCGCATCATCACGGATTCCTGGAGAACAGATTCCAGTACGGTCACATTAAAGGTTTAGATTCCCAGTAGCAGCCAGTGTCCTGCGGCGTCCCTCAGGGCTCCGTGCTTAGTCCGCTCTTATTCTGTATATTAATGCCATCTGCTTCGTCTCAAAACGTTACATTTGATTTTATTTAGGGATGCATGATTTAATCCGCCCCCCATCGGTATCGGCCTACGTTGATCTTAACATTGAGTATCGGACATCGGCCACCCCACCGATATTTAACCGATCAGCCCGCTGTTTCTAAAGTAAGAAAATATATTCTTCAAAAACTTTTTTAAAGGCTTTAAAACTTCTAAAGACCAGGGATGGGAAAAATACCGATACACTGAAATATTGCATATTTTCATATACTGATATATCGACATTTAAAAACACGGTATCAATACATTTTACTTACGAAATTGTGCGATATTTTATCGTTCTGGTACAAAATCCCGTAAGATTTTCTAGGTAAAATAGATAATACAGCGTTTTTAAATATTGATTTGATAATGGCATATAAAACATGGCGATATTTCAGTGTACAGATATTTTTTCCCGCCCCACTTTACAGAGTCGTAAACAGAGAACAAAACTATTTGCAGACTGCTTTTTTTTCAGCTTTAACATCGGTATCGATATCGGTTATTGGCCACGCGAGTTTTAAAATATCAGCATATTGGATATCGGCCAAAATCGTGCATCCCTAATTTCATTTGCCGATATTCGTTGACTCTGCTGTGGTCAGCACTTACAAAGATTAAGATGAGAAACAGTGTTAAAGAAATGATTTGATTCAAACAAATTAAACGTACATAAAACTGAATTCACATTTTTGGAAACGGAGCCGTTAACGGAAACTTGCTAAACGGCAGCGAGAGAACGAGTGGATGAAACAATCACATAAAACAAACGTATTAAAGCAAAGATGTAAATCTGTCCGTAAATCCTGAAGGAGAAATGTCGCTGAATGAAAAACTGATCCGGTTCTCTGGCGGGAATCAAACTCTTCTCAGTCTCAGTCGGATTAAATAAGAATCAGAATCGTTATCAAACCCACTTTTATTCGTCTGAAAGATCTCAGATTTAAGTTTGTTTGTTTGTTTTTGTTTGTTTTCTTTCTTCTGAGCATTCTCGTGTGCATAAATGCAAATAAACGGAACCGCAGGACGAGACATGAAAACTTTATTAACAGAAGCAGAAGCACGGCGCTACTGAGCGCGCTCAGTGGGTGGAGAACTTGGGCAGCTGGTTCCCCAGGATGACGCGGCGCTCCACCCCCTCCTCAGAGATGGAGGCCAGTCTGACCACCCCCCCACTGGAACCGTCCCGCTCCATGGCCAGGGACAGGGCTGGGGACAGGAGAGACGGCGGAGACAGGTGAGACAGACAGAAAAAAAGGTGAGATAAATGGGAGAGAAAGGTGAGACACAGACAGACAGATAAGACACAGACAGACAGATGAGACAGACAGGTGAGACAGAGACGAACAGATGAGACACAGACAGGTGAGACAGACAGAAAAAAAGGTGAGATAAATGGGAGAGACAGGTGAGACACAGACAGACAGATAAGACACAGACAGACAGGTGAGACAGACGGAAAAAAAGGTGAGATAAATGGGAGAGACAGGTGAGACACAGACAGGCGAGACACAGACAGACAGATAAGACACAGACAGACAGATGAGACAGACAGGTGAGACACAGACAGACAGATAAGACACAGACAGACAGGTGAGACAGAGACGAACAGATGAGACACAGACAGGTGAGACAGACACGAACAGATGAGACACAGACAGACAGGTGAGACACAGACAGACAGGTGAGAGAGACAGGTGAGACACAGACAGACAGATAAGACACAGACAGACAGATGAGACAGACAGGTGAGACAGAGACGAACAGATGAGACACAGACAGACAGATGAGACAGAGACGAACAGATGAGACACAGACAGACAGATGAGACAGACAGGTGAGACAGAGACGAACAGATAAGACACAGACAGACAGATGAGACAGAGACGAACAGATGAGACACAGACAGACAGATGAGACAGAGACGAACAGATGAGACACAGACAGACAGATGAGACAGAGACGAACAGATGAGACACAGACAGACAGATGAGACAGACAGGTGAGACAGAGACGAGACAGATAAGACACAGACAGACAGATGAGACAGACAGGTGAGACAGAGGACAGACAGATGAGACACAGACAGACAGATGAGACAGAGACGAACAGATGAGACACAGACAGACAGATGAGACAGACGGACAGATGAGACACAGACAGACAGATGAGACAGACAGGTGAGACACAGACAGATAAGACACAGACAGACAGATGAGACAGACAGGTGAGACAGAGACGAACAGATGAGACACAGACAGACAGGTGAGACAGAGACGAACAGATGAGACACAGACAGGTGAGACAGAGACGAACAGATGAGACACAGACAGACAGGTGAGACACAGACAGACAGGTGAGACACAGACAGACAGGTGAGACACAGACAAACAGATGAGACACAGACAGACAGATAAGACACAGACAGACAGATAAGACACAGACAGGTGAAACACAGACAGATGAGACACAGACAGGTGAAACACAGACAGATGAGACACAGATAGACAGGTGAGACAGAGACAGGCAGGTGAGAGAGACGGATGAGACAGAAACAGACAGGTGAGACACAGACAGACAGGTGTGACACAGACAGGTGAGACAGACAGATGAGACGAAGACAGACAGATGAGACACAGACAGACAGGTGCGACACAGACAGGTGTGACACAGACAGACAGGTGAGACACAGACAGATGAGACACAGACAGACAGGTGAGACACAGACAGATGAGACACAAACAGACAGGTGAGACAGAGACGGATGAGACAGAAACAGACAGGTGAGACACAGACAGACAGGTGTGACACAGACAGGTGAGACACAGACAGATGAGACGAAGACAGACAGATGAGACACAGACAGACAGGTGCGACACAGACAGGTGTGACACAGACAGACAGGTGCGACACAGACAGACAGGTGCGACACAGACAGGTGTGACACAGACAGACAGTTGAGACACAGACAGACAGGTGAGACACAGACAGACAGGTGAGACACAGACAGACAGGTGAGTCACAGACAGACAGGTGTGACACAGACAGACAGACGCGACACAGACAGACAGGTGCGACACAGACAGACAGGTGTGACACAGACAGGTCTGACACAGACAGGTGCGACACAGACAGGTGCGACACAGACAGACAGGTGCGACACAGACAGACAGGTGTGCAGGTCTCCCAGCATGCCCTGCAGCAGGTCTACCTGTGGCGGCCAGGTCCAGACACTGGTCCTTGCTGAGTCCGGGTTTGTAGTTGGAGTCCATGAATCCGTAGACGTAGGTGCTGCCGCTGCCGCCTACCGACACCGGCTGCCGCACCAGCATCCCGCCGATGGGGACGGAGTACACCTGAGGACGCAGGTGAGACGGGGTCAGACCACAGGACACCAGACACTGCGGAGACAGAGGGACGTCCTCACCTGTCCCCCCTTCCTCCGGTCCCAGCCGGCCACCAGGATCCCCGCCGTCAGCTCCTCCCGATAGCGGTAGCAGCTCGCTCGGAACAGGTGGGCCGCCGTCTCCACCAGGGGGGGCTCGTCCAGCTCGATGCTGGGGGGCACAGGTAGCACAAGTAAGCATGACGGACAGGTGTAACGGCCTGCGTGTTACCTGTAACGGACAGGTGTAACGGCGTGCGTGTTACCTGTAACGGACAGGTGTAACGGCGTGCGTGTTACCTGTTACGGACAGGTGTAACGGCGTGCGTGTTACCTGTAACGGACAGGTGTAACGGCGTGCGTGTTACCTGTAACGGACAGGTGTAACGGCGTGCGTGTTACCTGTTACGGACAGGTGTAACGGCGTGCGTGTTACCTGTAACGGACAGGTGTAACGGCGTGCGTGTTACCTGTTACGGACAGGTGTAACGGCGTGCGTGTTACCTGTAACGGACAGGTGTAACGGCGTGCGTGTTACCTGTAACGGACAGGTGTAACGGCGTGCGTGTTACCTGTAACGGACAGGTGTAACGGCGTGCGTGTTACCTGTTACGGACAGGTGTAACGGCGTGCGTGTTACCTGTAACGGACAGGTGTAACGGCGTGCGTGTTACCTGTAACGGACAGGTGTAACGGCGTGCGTGTTACCTGTTACGGACAGGTGTAACGGCGATGCGTGTTACCTGTAACGGACAGGTGTAACGGCGTGCGTGTTACCTGTAACGGACAGGTGTAACGGCGTGCGTGTTACCTGTTACGGACAGGTGTAACGGCGTGCGTGTTACCTGTAACGGACAGGTGTAACGGCATGCGTGTTACCTGTAACGGACAGGTGTAACGGCGTGCGTGTTACCTGTAACGGACAGGTGTAACGGCGTGCGTGTTACCTGTAACGGACAGGTGTAACGGCGATGCGTGTTACCTGTTACGGACAGGTGTAACGGCGTGCGTGTTACCTGTAACGGACAGGTGTAATGGTGTGCGTGTTACCTGTAACGGACAGGTGTAACGGCGTGCGTGTTACCTGTAACGGACAGGTGTAACGGCGTGCGTGTTACCTGTAACGGCGTGTGCAGGTAACGGCGTGCGTGTTACCTGTAACGGCGCAGGTTACCTGTAGCGGCGTGCGTGTTACCTGTAACTGCGTGCGTGTTACCTGTAACGGACAGGTGTAACGGCGTGCCTGTTACCTGTAACGGACAGGTGTAACGGCGTGCGTGTTACCTGTAACGGACAGGTGTAACGGCGTGCGTGTTACCTGTAACGGACAGGTGTTACGGCGTGCGTGTTACCTGTAACGGCGTGTGCAGGTAACGGCGTGCGTGTTACCTGTAACGGGCGCAGGTTACCTGTAGCGGCGTGCGTGTTACCTGGGGTAACTGCGTGCGTGTTACCTGTAACGGACAGGTGTAACGGCGTGCCTGTTACCTGTAACGGACAGGTGTAACGGCGTGCGTGTTACCTGTAACGGACAGGTGTAACGGCGTGCGTGTTACCTGTTACGGACAGGTGTAACGGCGTGCGTGTTACCTGTAACGGACAGGTGTAACGGCGTGCGTGTTACCTGTAACGGACAGGTGTAACGGCGTGCGTGTTACCTGTAACGGACAGGTGTAACGGCGTGCGTGTTACCTGTAACGGACAGGTGTAACGGCGTGCGTGTTACCTGTTACGGACAGGTGTAACGGCGTGCGTGTTACCTGTAACGGACAGGTGTAATGGTGTGCGCGTGTTACCTGTAACGGACAGGTGTAACGGCGTGCGTGTTACCTGTAACGGACAGGTGTAACGGCGTGCGTGTTACCCTGTAACGGGCGTGTGCAGGTAACGGCGTGCGTGTTACCTGTAACGGCGCAGGTTACCTGTAGCGGCGTGCGTGTTACCTGTAACTGCGTGCGTGTTACCTGTAACGGACAGGTGTAACGGCGTGCCTGTTACCTGTAACGGACAGGTGTAACGGCGTGCGTGTTACCTGTAACGGACAGGTGTAACGGCGTGCGTGTTACCTGTAACGGACAGGTGTTACGGCGTGCGTGTTACCTGTAACGGCGTGTGCAGGTAACGGCGTGCGTGTTACCTGTAACGGCGCAGGTTACCTGTAGCGGCGTGCGTGTTACCTGTAACTGCGTGCGTGTTACCTGTAACGGACAGGTGTAACGGCGTGCCTGTTACCTGTAACGGACAGGTGTAACGGCGTGCGTGTTACCTGTAACGGACAGGTGTAACGGCGTGCGTGTTACCTGTAACGGACAGGTGTAATGGTGTGCGTGTTACCTGTAACGGACAGGTGTAATGGTGTGCGTGTTACCTGTAATGGACAGGTGTAACGGCGTGCGTGTTACCTGTTACGGACAGGTGTAACGGCGTGCGTGTTACCTGTAACGGACAGGTGTAACGGCGTGCGTGTTACCTGTAACGGACAGGTGTAACGGCGTGCCTGTTACCTGTAACGGACAGGTGTAACGGCGTGCCTGTTACCTGTAACGGACAGGTGTAACGGCGTGCGTGTTACCTGTAACGGACAGGTGTAACGGCGTGCGTGTTACCTGTAACGGACAGGTGTAATGGTGTGCGTGTTACCTGTAACGGACAGGTGTAATGGTGTGCGTGTTACCTGTAATGGACAGGTGTAACGGCGTGCGTGTTACCTGTTACGGACAGGTGTAACTGCGTGCGTGTTACCTGTAACGGACAGGTGTAACGGCGTGCGTGTTACCTGTAACGGACAGGTGTAACGGCGTGCGTGTTACCTGTAACGGACAGGTGTAACGGCGTGCTTACCTGTGGAAGCCCAGCTGGTAGGCGACAACATCAGCGATGGCCTGAGTGTCTGCAGCAGATCCGGACCTGGAACAGGACAAGGTTCAGGGGTCATGTTACCATGACAACAGAACAGGCGTGTTACCATGACACCAGTAACCCAGAGTTACCAGGTAAATGATGGACTATCTCCCTGCTCTGGACCAATCAGGAGTCCCGTTTCACCTAGACACTAACAGGTACAGGTGTGTGGCAGCTCAGAGCTGAGAGATAAAACCTGTTCCTCATCACACCTGCAGGTTAGACTGCTGTCTGAACAACCAATCACATGTCCCGATTCTCTCTGACGGACAGCTGCACTCCTTCATGACCAGGAAGCAGCCAATGACGGAGCAGAGTCAGAACTCACCTGCAGCAGAAGATCCGCTCGTGGATCGGAGTCAGTTTGTCCGTCACTCTGTTAGCGATGTAGGCTCTGAAAGACAGACAGGTGGACGGACAGACAGGTCGTCAGAGAGACGTGGAGAGAGACAGGTGGACAGACAGGTGGATGGACAGACAGGTCGTCAGAGAGACAGATGGACAGGTCGTCAGAGAGACAGGTGGACGGACAGACAGGTCGTCAGAGAGACGTGGAGAGAGACAGGTGGACAGACAGACAGGTCATTAGAGAGACAGGTGGACAGACAGACAGGTTGTCAGAGAGATGGACGGACAGACAGGTAGACAGAGAGACAGGTGGACAGAGACAGTAGAGAGAGACAGGTAGACAGAGAGACAGGTGCACAGAGACAGTAGAGAGAGAGACAGGTAGACAGAGAGACAGGTGGACAGATAGATGGACAGAGACAGGTCGTCAGAGAGACAAGTGGAGAGAGACAGGTCGTCAGAGAGACAGGTGGACGGACAGACAGGTCGTCAGAGAGACATGGAGAGAGACAGGTGGACAGACAGGTGGATGGACAGACAGGTCGTCAGAGAGACGTGGAGAGAGACAGGTGGTCAGAGAGACAGGTGGACGGACAGACAGGTCGTCAGAGAGACGTGGAGAGAGACAGGTGGTCAGATGGACAGACAGACAGGTCATTAGAGAGACAGGTGGACAGACAGACAGGTTGTCAGAGAGATGGACGGACAGACAGGTAGACAGAGAGACAGGTGGACAGAGACAGTAGAGAGACAGGTAGACAGAGAGACAGGTGCACAGAGACAGTAGAGAGAGACAGGTAGACAGAGAGACAGGTGGACAGAGACAGTAGAGAGAGACAGGTAGACAGAGAGACAGGTGGACAGAGACAGTAGAGAGAGACAGGTAGACAGAGAGACAGGTGGACAGAGACAGTAGAGAGAGACAGGTAGACAGAGAGACAGGTGGACAGATAGATGGACAGAGACAGGTTGTCAGAGAGATGGACGAACAGACAGGTGGACAGACAGACAGACATCCCGGTTCTCCACGGACAGTGAAAGAAGGTTCTGTCCGGTTCCGTCCTCACCCCGTGGTGGTGCGGGAGTCGGCTCCGATCACCACGCCTCCGTCGTACTCCACCGCCATGATGGTGGTCTGCAGGTGAGACAGGTGAGACATCAGTCACACCTGCTGCAGGTAAACTCAGAGCTGAGCTACGAGCCTCCTCCTGCTTCCATCCTTGGACCTGCAGCTACGACGCTGTTCTGGTCCTGAGACGATCTAAATGTCTCCTGAAGGAACCGGACTCACACCAGAACTGTCTGGAGGACATGGTCATGCTGGAGAATCGTCCAAAACAAGACGAACTCCCCCTTTAATGTGTTCATAAGCTGAAACTGAAGGTCAGCCATGTTTGTTAGCATGAACCTGAGCTCCTCATACGTGATAAACCACCGACAGCTTCACACGCTAAATGCATGTCCAGATGATGCACGTATAGATTATAGATTATATCACATCTTCTGTATAGATTATAGATTCCATCATATCTTCTGTATAGATTATAGATTCTGTATCTTCTGTATAGATTATAGATTCCATCATATCTTCTGTATAGATTATAGATTCTGTATCTTCTGTATAGATTATAGATTCCATCATATCTTCTGTATAGATTATAGATTCCATCATATCTTCTGTATAGATTATAGATTCCATCATATCTTCTGTATAGATTATAAATTCCATCATATCTTCTGTATAGATTATAGATTCTGTATCTTCTGTATAGATTATAGATTCTGTATCTTCTGTATAGATTATAGATTCTGTATCTTCTGTATAGATTATAGATTCCATCATATCTTCTGTATAGATTATAGATTCCATCATATCTTCTGTATAGATTATAAATTCCATCATATCTTCTGTATAGATTATAGATTCCATCATATCTTCTGTATAGATTATAGATTCCATCATATCTTCTGTATAGATTATAAATTCCATCATATCTTCTGTATAGATTATAGATTCCATCATATCTTCTGTATAGATTATAGATTCCATCATATCTTCTGTATAGATTATAAATTCCATCATATCTTCTGTATAGATTATAGATTCTGTATCTTCTGTATAGATTATAGATTCCATCATATCTTCTGTATAGATTATAGATTCTGTATCTTCTGTATAGATTATAGATTCCATCATATCTTCTGTATAGATTATAAATTCCATCATATCTTCTGTATAGATTATAGATTCTGTATCTTCTGTATAGATTATAGATTCCATCATATCTTCTGTATAGATTATAGATTCTGTATCTTCTGTATAGATTATAGATTCTGTATCTTCTGTATAGATTATAGATTCTGTATCTTCTGTATAGATTATAGATTCTGTATCTTCTGTATAGATTATAGATTCCATCATATCTTCTGTATAGATTATAGATTCCATCATATCTTCTGTATAGATTATAGATTCCATCATATCTTCTGTATAGATTATAGATTCCATCATATCTTCTGTATAGATTATAAATTCCATCATATCTTCTGTATAGATTATAGATTCTGTATCTTCTGTATAGATTATAGATTCCATCATATCTTCTGTATAGATTATAGATTCTGTATCTTCTGTATAGATTATAGATTCTGTATCTTCTGTATAGATTATAGATTCCATCATATCTTCTGTATAGATTATAAATTCCATCATATCTTCTGTATAGATTATAGATTCTGTATCTTCTGTATAGATTATAGATTCCATCATATCTTCTGTATAGATTATAAATTCCATCATATCGTCTGTATAGATTATAGATTCTATATCTTCTGTATAGATTATAGATTCCATCATATCTTCTGTATAGATTATAGATTCCATCATATCTTCTGTATAGATTATAGATTCCATCATATCTTCTGTATAGATTATAGATTCTGTATCTTCTGTATAGATTATAGATTCCATCATATCTTCTGTATAGATTATAGATTCTGTATCTTCTGTATAGATTATAGATTCCATCATATCTTCTGTATAGATTATAGATTCCATCATATCTTCTGTATAGATTATAGATTCCATCATATCTTCTGTATAGATTATAGATTCCATCATATCTTCTGTATAGATTATAAATTCCATCATATCTTCTGTATAGATTATAGATTCTGTATCTTCTGTATAGATTATAGATTCCATCATATCTTCTGTATAGATTATAGATTCTGTATCTTCTGTATAGATTATAGATTCCATCATATCTTCTGTATAGATTATAAATTCCATCATATCTTCTGTATAGATTATAGATTCCATCATATCTTCTGTATAGATTATAAATTCCATCATATCTTCTGTATAGATTATAGATTCTGTATCTTCTGTATAGATTATAGATTCCATCATATCTTCTGTATAGATTATAGATTCTGTATCTTCTGTATAGATTATAGATTCTGTATCTTCTGTATAGATTATAGATTCTGTATCTTCTGTATAGATTATAGATTCCATCATATCTTCTGTATAGATTATAGATTCCATCATATCTTCTGTATAGATTATAGATTCCATCATATCTTCTGTATAGATTATAGATTCCATCATATCTTCTGTATAGATTATAGATTCCATCATATCTTCTGTATAGATTATAGATTCCATCATATCTTCTGTATAGATTATAGATTCCATCATATCTTCTGTATAGATTATAGATTCCATCATATCTTCTGTATAGATTATAGATTCCATCATATCTTCTGTATAGATTATAGATTCTGTATCTTCTGTATAGATTATAGATTCCATCATATCTTCTGTATAGATTATAGATTCCATCATATCTTCTGTATAGATTATAGATTCCATCATATCTTCTGTATAGATTATAGATTCTGTATCTTCTGTATAGATTATAGATTCTGTATCTTCTGTATAGATTATAGATTCCATCATATCTTCTGTATAGATTATAGATTCCATTATATCTTCTGTATAGATTATAGATTCCATCATATCTTCTGTATAGATTATAAATTCCATCATATCTTCTGTATAGATTATAGATTCCATCATATCTTCTGTATAGATTATAAATTCCATCATATCTTCTGTATAGATTATAGATTCCATCATATCTTCTGTATAGATTATAGATTCCATCATATCTTCTGTATAGATTATAAATTCCATCATATCTTCTGTATAGATTATAGATTCCATCAGATCTTCTGTATAGATTATAAATTCCATCATATCTTCTACAGATTATAGATTCTGTATCTTCTGTATAGATTATAGATTCTGTATCTTCTGTATAGATTATAGATTCTGTATCTTCTCTATAGATTATAGATTCTGTATTTTCTGTATAGATTATAGATTCTGTATCTTCTCTATAGATTATAGATTCTGTATCTTCTCTATAGATTATAGATTCTGTATCTTCTCTATAGATTATAGATTCTGTATTTTCTGTATAGATTATAGATTCTGTATTTTCTGTATAGATTATAGATTCTGTATCTTCTGTATAGATTATAGATTCTGTATCTTCTGTATAGATTATAGATTCTGTATCAGGGATACCCGTCTGTATGGTGCGACGGCTGCAGTCCGGCAGGTTTCCACGTCTGAACGAGTCCTTCTGCAGCTTCACTGCTTATTTCATAACTTCACTCACGTGTGTCGGAGCACGGATGCATTGTGTGGGGATTTTGGCTGATATTCGATATTTTGAAACTCATGTGCGATTACCGATATGGATACAGATATCAAAGGTGGAAAAAAAAAAAACAGGATTTGATCCGTTACTGACATTTTGAAAAAATATGGGTGGGAAAAAATATCAATACACTGAAATATCACCACATTTTCATGTTACTCACAAAATCTCGCAATATTTCATCGTTCTGTTTCTAAATCTCGTGAGAATTCATGAAATTTTGTGAGATTAAATGATGAAATATCACGAGATTTCGTTAGATAAATACATTTATACCACGTTTTTAAATGTCAATATGATATCAGCATATGAAAATATTGTGATATTTCACAAAACATTTTTGAAGAAGTTTTTTTTTTTTTTTTAACACTTTAAAAACAGTGTTGTGATCAGTTAAATATCGGTTATATATCGGTGGGGTGTCCGATACTCAGTTTTAAGGCCAATAGGGCCGATTATACCGTGCACCCCAATTTGATTCTGATTTGGCATTTATTTACTGGGTCTCTTTGTTTTAAAGGGTTAAAATTGTTATCTATTAATTGATTATTTGTGCCGTCAGTCCCAAAGTCTTTATTTCAGAATAAAGGAAACATTGACAGAGCGTGGTTTACCTTTTCTTTTTACAAAAATAAACAAACAAAACACCAGAACCGTGGAAGGGAAGAAAACCACAGCTGGAAAATGAAACCCATCATTGCTGGATGACGTGTGACGCAGTTGCATTTCGTATATTTGTTGTATTATTGATGTTTATTGTGCAACTTTTAGTGTTTTGTTGTTGAAACTTAATGTTCTGCGCTGCTGTCCTGGCTTCCCTTGGAGAAGAGACCATTGCGCCTCAATAGGACCGACCTGGATAAATAATGGTTAAATAAATAAAAATAAAATAAAGTTTCTGTTTGTAACAGATGATGTTATCGTTTTGGTGTCGGAAAAGGGAACAGGTATCCTACCGATACCGGTTCCTACAGGTGAGAGCATCCAGCTGTCCGAGAATGGAAGCACCTTCGTTAGCATCCTTTAGCTCCTCGCGCTCCCTCCCCCCCATCTTTAGCCCCGCTGCGTCCCAGGTAGCGGACTAAGCCTGAAACTGGTCCGGACCGACCCGGGTTAGAGCCCCGCTACGTCCCGGGTAACGGACTAAGCCTGAAACTGGTCCGGACCGACCCGGGTTAGCCTCGTGCTAACGTTAGCCTCCGTTAGCTGCTGCAGAACTGCTGTCTCACTCTCTCACTGCTGCGGCGTCTCGCGGATTAAAACCTCCGAACCGGAACCAGACCGGGTCTGACCGGTCCCGCTCCAGCCCCGCGAACCCGCCACTTACCCCGGTGCTGACTTCTTGGCTGGTCCAGTCTGGAACCAGGTCGTGTTTAGAAGATATTTGCCGTCCAAAGATCGGCATCATCGGTGCTGCTACCGCCATCTTTCCTTTCTCTGATGAACTGACCACGCGGAGCTTCCGTAGATGCCGCCGGGATTTATTCTAATCTATATTCTATGTTACTTCATCAGGGTGCTGCTTAGGCCAATAAAATCCCTATAAGACACATCAGATTTATCAAAAATATAAAACCATATTTTTGGTGTTTAATAAATCCTCAAATGTTTAAACTATAAAGCAACAAAGTAGTTTTCTTCAGGCACCTGTGCAGATACCTCACTGTGGGGTCCTGCTAGAGACAGGAAGAGAAGGTAAACACCGCCGCTGATCTAATAACTTAAATAAAGGTATTTTTAAAGCTTTATTCTCACATATTTCTGAAATTTGCGATGTGATCACATTTATTTTCATGTTAATGATTTTTCAAAAGTTTGAACTGTTTTAAAAACCGTGTTTTAACCGTCTCTGCGTGAACGCAGCGAATGACCAGATTCCCGTTAAAGATGTCTAATTTTCTCATTTTCCTTAAACAGGGAGAAAATGTGAGATGATAGAAAGTAAAGTTTGTTTCTTTCTTAGTTCCCCGAGCTGATGTTTGATTCGGCTGTGTGATTTAGAGTGATTGATGTGTAGATGTTTGTTTCTAGTGATCAATTACATTCCTACTATGTTATCATAGTAGTAGTATTATATGTTTCTGGTGATCAATAACATTACTATATGATATCATGATAGTATTATTACATGTTTCTGGTGATTAATAACATTACTATATGTTATCATAGTAGTATTATTACACGTTTCTGGTGATCAATAACATTACTATATGATATCATGATAGTATTATTATATGTTTCTGATGATTGATAACATTACTATATGATATCATGATAGTATTATTACATGATTCTGGTGATTAATAACATCACTATATGATATCATGATAGTATTATTACATATTTCTGGTGATTAATAACATTACTATATGTTATCATAGTAGTATTATTACACGTTTCTGGTGATCAATAACATTACTATATGATATCATGATAGTATTATTATATGTTTCTGATGATTGATAACATTACTATATGATATCATGATAGTATTATGACATGATTCTGGTGATTAATAACATCACTATATGTTATCATGATAGTATTATTACATGTTTCTGGTGATCAATAACATTACTATATGTTATCATGATAGTATTATTACATATTTCTGGTGATTAATAACATTACTATGTGATATCATGATAGTATTATTATATGTTTCTAGTGATTAATAACAACTATATGATATCATGATAGTATTATTACATATTTCTGGTGATTAATAACATTCATTCATTCATTTTCTGTACCGCTTATCTAGTTCAGGGTCACGGGGGTTGCTGGAGCCTATCCCAGCTATTATCAGGCGAGAGGCAGGGTACACCCTGGACAGGTCGCCAGTCTGTCGCAGTGATTAATAACATTACTATATGATATCATGATAGTATTATTACATATTTCTGGTGATTAAAAACATCACTGTATGTTATCATGATAGTGTTATCACATGTTTCTGGTGATTAATAACATTACTATATGTTATCATGATAGTGTTATTACATGTTTCTGGTGATTAATAACATTACTATATGTTATCATGATAGTATTATTACATGTTTCTAGTGATTGATAACATTACTATATTATATCATGATAGTATTATTACATGTTTCTGGTGATCAATAACCATTACTATATGATATCATGATAGTATTATTACATGTTTCTAGTGATTAATAACATTACTATATTATATCATGATAGTATTATTACATGTTTCTGGTGATCAATAACCATTACTATATGATATGATGATAGTATTATTACATGTTTCTAGTGATTAATAACATTACTATATTATATCATGATAGTATTATTACATGTTTCTGGTGATTAATTACATTACTATATGTTATCATGATAGTATTATTACATGTTTCTGGTGATTAATTACATTACTATATGTTATCATGATAGTATTATTACATGTTTCCGGTGATCAATAACCATTACTATATGTTATCATGATAGTATTATTACATGTTTCTGGTGATCAATAACCATTACTATATGTTATCATGATAGTATTATTACATGTTTCTGGTGATCAATAACCATTACTATATGTTATCATGATAGTATTATTACATGTTTCTAGTGATTGATAACATTACTATATGATGTGATGATCGTATTATTACATGTTGCTAGTGATTATTACTATATTATATCATGATCGTATTATTACATGTTTCTGGTGATTAATAACATTACTATATGTTATCATGAAAGTATTATTACAGGTTTCTGGTGATTAATTACACTACTATATGTTATCATGATAGTATTATTACATGTTTCTGGTGATCAATAACCATTACTATATGATATCATGATAGTATTATTGCATGTTTCTGGTGATTAATTACATTACTATATTATATCGTGATAGTATTGTTACATGTTTCTGGTGATTAATTACATTACTATATGTTATCATGATAGTATTATTACATGTTTCTGGTGATCAATAACCATTACTATATGATATCATGATAGTATTATTGCATGTTTCTGGTGATTAATTACATTACTATATTATATCGTGATAGTATTGTTACATGTTTCTGGTGATTAATTACATTACTATATGATATGATGATAGTATTATTACATGTTTCTGGTGATCAATAACATTACTATATGTTATCATGATAGTATTATTACATGTTTCTAGTGATTGATAACATTACTATATTATATCATGATAGTATTATTACATGTTTCTGGTGATCAATAACCATTACTATATTTGATTTGATTTATTTCAGATCCCCATTAGCTGTGGCATGCCAAAAGCTATTCTTCCTGGGGTCTGCACAAAAATCTTTACATGTGTCAACACATTAAAACTCAACACACACATAAACACACACAAAACAAAAACAAAACAAAAACAAAAAAAATAAATAAATAAATAAAATAAACACGATAATCATATCCAAACAATACGAAACCGCTCCCAGGTCAGTGGTGTATAATATTGCATCTTAACATACCAGTCAACATCTTTTTTTCTATATTCATAAGTTTCTTAGCCCATGATATTCCCTCCCCCTAATGTCACAATCCATCTCAACCAGATCTTAACAAAATTCAGTAAAATTCAAAAGGAACTTCCTCATTTCCATTCACCTCCCCGGGCTATTTCTGTTGTCAAAAGGAGCTATTCTTAGTAATATAATACCTATTCTATTGTGCACAGATCCTTAACCAACTTCTTAAAAGTATTTTTATTATTTTCTCGAATAATATTTTCTGGTAATTTATTCCATTCTTGCATACCTCTGTACATGACCATATCTTTAATTTTATTTGTTTTTGTTCTGGGTAATGTAAAATTTCCTCTAATTGCATGTCTGGTTTCATAACTATGTATATCAGAACTATAAGTTACATACTTGTACAAAGTTGAAGGTTCTTTTGTACTTAAAATATTCCTAAAGAAAACCAATAGTGAATACAATAATCTATTCTTCACCAGCAGCCAACTATATGATATCATGATAGTATTATTACATGTTTCTAGTGATTAATAACATTACTATATTATATCATGATAGTATTATTACATGTTTCTGGTGATCAATAACCATTACTATATGATATGATGATAGTATTATTACATGTTTCTAGTGATTAATAACATTACTATATTATATCATGATAGTATTATTACATGTTTCTGGTGATCAATAACCATTACTATATGATATGATGATAGTATTATTACATGTTTCTAGTGATTAATAACATTACTTTATGTTATCATGATGGTGTTATTACATGTTTCTGGTGATCAATAACCATTACTATATGATATCATGATAGTATTATTACATGTTTCTGGTGATGAATTACATTACTATATGATATCATGATAGTATTATTGCATGTTTCTGGTGATTATTAACCATTACTATATGATATCATGATAGTATTATTACATGTTTCTGGTGATGAATTACATTACTATATGATATCGTGATAGTATTATTGCATGTTTCTGGTGATTATTAACCATTACTATATGATATCATGATAGTGTTATTGCATGTTTCTGGTGATTATTAACCATTACTATATTATGTCATGATAGTATTATTACATGTTTCTGGTGATGAATTACATTACTTTATGATATGATGACAGTATTATTACATGTTTCTGGTGATCAATAACATTACTATATGTTATCATGATATTATTATTACATGTTTCTAGTGATTGATAACATTACTATATGATATGATGATAGTATTATTACATGTTTCTGGTGATCAATAACATTACTATATGTTATCATGATAGTATTATTGCATGTTTCTGGTGATTATTAACCATTACTATATGATATCATGATAGTATTATTGCATGTTTCTGGTGATTATTAACCATTACTATATGATATCATGATAGTATTATTGCATATTTCTGGTGATTATTAACCATTACTATATTATGTCATGATAGTATTATTACATGTTTCTGGTGATGAATTACATTACGTTATGATATGATGATAGTATTATTACATGTTTCTGGTGATTAATAACATTACTATATTATATCATGATAGTATTGTTACATGTTTCTGGTGATCAATAACATTACTATATGATATCATGATAGTATTATTACATGTTTCTGGTGATTAATAACATTACTATATTATATCATGATAGTATTGTTACATGTTTCTGGTGATCAATAACATTACTATATGATATCATGATAGTATTATTACATGTTTCTGGTGATTAATAACATTACTATATTATATCATGATAGTATTATTACATGTTTCTAGTGATTGATAACATTACTATATGATGTGATGATCGTATTATTACATGTTGCTAGTGATTATTACTATATTATATCATGATCGTATTATTACATGTTTCTGGTGATCAATAACATAACTATATGTTATCATGAAAGTATTATTACAGGTTTCTGGTGATTAATTACATTACTATATGTTATCATGAAAGTATTATTACAGGTTTCTGGTGATTAATTACATTACTATATGTTATCATGATAGTATTATTACATGTTTCTGGTGATCAATAACCATTACTATATGATATCATGATAGTATTATTGCATGTTTCTGGTGATTAATTACATTACTATATTATATCGTGATAGTATTGTTACATGTTTCTGGTGTTTAATTACATTACTATATGAAATGATGATAGTATTATTGCATGTTTCTGGTGATTATTTACATTACTATATTATATCATGATAGTATTATTGCATGTTTCTAGTCATTAATAACTACTATATTATATCATGATAGTATTATTACATGTTTCTGGTGATCAATTACCATTACTATATGATATCATGATAGTATTATGGCATGTTTCTGGTGATTATTTACATTACTATATTATATCATGATAGTATTATTACATGTTTCTGGTGATGAATTACATTACTATATGATATCATGATAGTATTATTGCATGTTTCTGGTGATTATTAACCATTACTATATGATATCATGATAGTATTATTACATGTTTCTGGTGATGAATTACATTACGTTATGATATGATGATAGTATTATTACATGTTTCTAGTGATTAATAACATTACTATATGTTATAATGATGGTGTTATTACATGTTTCTGGTGATTAATTACATTACTATATTATATCATGATAGTATTATTACATGTTTCTGGTGATCAATAACATTACTAGATGTTATCATGATAGTATTATTACATGTTTCTAGTGATTAATAACATTACTATATTATATCATGATAGTATTATTACATGTTTCTGGTGATTATTAACATTACTATATTATATCATGATAGTATTGTTACATGTTTCTGGTGATTATTAACATTACTATATTATATCATGATAGTATTGTTACATGTTTCTGGTGATTATTAACATTACTATATTATATCATGATAGTATTGTTACATGTTTCTGGTGATCAATAACATTACTATATTTTATCATGATAGTATTATTACATGTTTCTGGTGATTATTTACATTACTATATGATATCATGATAGTATTATTACATGTTTCTAGTGATTAATAACATTACTATATTATATCATGATAGTATTGTTACATGTTTCTGGTGATCAATAACATTACTATATGATATCATGATAGTATTATTACATGTTTCTGGTGATTAATAACATTACTATATTATATCATGATAGTATTATTACATGTTTCTGGTGATTAATAACATTACTATATTATATCATGATAGTATTGTTACATGTTTCTGGTGATTAATTACATTACTAGATGTTATCATGATCGTATTATTACGTTTCTAGTGATTATTAACATTACTATATTATATCATGATAGTATTATTTCATGTTTCTGGTGATTGATAACATTACTATATGATATGATGATAGTATTATTACATGTTTCTGGTGATTGATAACATTACTATATGTTATCATGATGGTGTTATTACATGTTTCTGGTGATTAATTACATTACTAGATGTTATCATGATCGTATTATTACATGTTTCTAGTGATTATTAACATTACTATATTATATCATGATAGTATTATTACATGTTTCTAGTGATCAATAACATTACTATATGATATCATGATGGTGTTATTACATGTTTCTGGTAATAATTAACACCATATGTCATTACTCCCTACTCCCTCCTCAGATGACGGTCCACAACCTCTACATATTTGACCGGAACGGAAACTGCTTGTTTTACAACGAGTGGAACCGGAAGAAGCAGGCGGGGATCTCCAAGGACGAGGTGAGGCCGAGGACGTAAACAAACAAACAAACAAACAAACAAACAAACATGGCGTGGTGGGCTGACTGTGTGTGTCTGCAGGAGTTCAAGCTGATGTACGGGATGCTGTTCTCCATCCGCTCCTTCGTCAGCAAGATGTCTCCTCTGGACATGTATCCTTCACATCAGCTGTTTACCTGTTTGTTTACCTGTTTGTTTACCTGTTAGTGTTCCACCAAGCAGCTGGCTGAGTTACCTTGCATCAATCAGTAGGTTTGGGCTATAAATTGATAGGCTACCTCTCATTACTTGAACTCAGCGGTGATAGGCTACCTCTCATTACCTGAACTCAGAGGTGATAGGCTACCTCTCATTACCTGAACTCAGCGGTGATAGGCTACCTCTCATTACCTGAACTCAGAGGTGATAGGCTACCTCTCATAACCTGAACTCAGAGGTGATAGGCTACCTCTCATAACCTGAACTCAGAGGTGATAGGCTACCTCTCATTACCTGAACTCAGAGGTGATAGGCTACCTCTCATTACCTGAACTCAGAGGTGATAGGCTACCTCTCATAACCTGAACTCAGAGGTGATAGGTACCTCTCATTACCTGAACTCAGAGGTGATAGGCTACCTCTCATAACCTGAACTCAGAGGTGATAGGTACCTCTCATTACCTGAACTCAGCGGTGATAGGCTACCTCTCATTACCTGAACTCAGAGGTGATAGGCTACCTCTCATTACCTGAACTCAGAGGTGATAGGCTACCTCTCATTACCTGAACTCAGAGGTTATAGGCTACCTCTCATTACCTGAACTCAGAGGTGATAGGCTACCTCTCATTACCTGAACTCAGAGGTGATAGGCTACCTCCCATTACCTGAACTCAGCGGTGATAGGCTACCTCTCATTACCTGAACTCAGTGGTGATAGGCTACCTCTCATTACCTGAACTCAGAGGTGATAGGCTACCTCTCATTACCTGAACTCAGAGGTGATAGGCTACCTCTCATTACCTGAACTCAGAGGTGATAGGCTACCTCTCATTACCTGAACTCAGAGGTGATAGGCTACCTCTCATTACCTGAACTCAGCGGTGATAGGCTACCTCTCATTACCTGAACTCAGCGGTGATAGGCTACCTCTCATTACCTGAACTCAGCGGTGATAGGCTACCTCTCATTACCTGAACTCAGCGGTGATAGGCTACCTCTCATTACCTGAACTCAGAGGTGATAGGCTACCTCTCATAACCTGAACTCAGAGGTGATAGGCTACCTCACATTACCTGAACTCAGAGGTGATAGGCTACCTCTCATAACCTGAACTCAGCGGTGATAGGCTACCTCTCATTACCTGAACTCAGCGGTGATAGGCTACCTCTCATTACCTGAACTCAGCGGTGATAGGCTACCTCTCATTACCTGAACTCAGCGGTGATAGGCTACCTCTCATTACCTGAACTCAGAGGTGATAGGCTACCTCTCATTACCTGAACTCAGAGGTGATAGGCTACCTCTCATTACCTGAACTCAGAGGTGATAGGCTACCTCTCATTACCTGAACTCAGCGGTGATAGGCTACCTCTCATTACCTGAACTCAGCGGTGATAGGCTACCTCTCATTACCTGAACTCAGCGGTGATAGGCTACCTCTCATTACCTGAACTCAGCGGTGATAGGCTACCTCTCGGAGTGGTGGAACCGGGAGGATAAAACATCAGAGGAAGCATTAACCTGGAACTCCGGCTTCATCACAGCATTTGTTCAGCCTCCTTTCTGGAACACCCCCTGATAGTCCGTTTGCCACCAGTCTCCGAATTGTCCTTAACGATCCGTGTCCCCTCAGGAAGGACGGTTTCCTGTCCTTTCAGACCAGCAAGTACCGTCTTCACTACTACGAGACTCCCAGCGGCCTGAAGTTCGTCATGAACACCGACCTGTCAGTGAGCAACGCCAGAGACACCCTGCAGCACATTTACAGCAACGTAAGACGCACATGGAGCTCCATTCCTACGGCTTTGACTTCCACATACCCAAAAGTCTCATTTTAAGTTCATTTGTTGATCAGAATTAAAATTTTAAGATATTTGAACATTTGTTAATTAAATTTTGACATTTAAATGTCATCAGTAAGATTTATATTGGCATCAAACTGAAGTTATACATGTTTCCTCCACCAGAGGGCAGTCTGTCTCTGTCAATACATGACATGCAGGAAAGTATCGTGCACGTGTTAAATTCTGATGTTTAAGGCCGACAAGAAGACATGAACGTCTCTCTATTGTAACCAGGACATGAAGACACAAACGTCTCTATATTCTAACCAGGACAAGAAGACACGAACGTCTCTATATTCTAACCAGGACAAGAAGACACCAACGTCTCTCTATTGTAACCAGGACACGAAGACACAAACGTCTATATATTCTAACCAGGACAAGAAGACACCAACGTCTCTCTATTGTAACCAGGACACGAAGACACCAACGTCTCTATATTCTAACCAGGACAAGAAGACACCAACGTCTCTATATTCTAACCAGGACAAGAAGACACGAACGTCTCTATATTCTAACCAGGACAAGAAGACACCAACGTCTCTCTATTGTAACCAGGACACGAAGACACCAACGTCTCTATATTCTAACCAGGACACGAAGACACGAACGTCTCTATATTCTAACCAGGACAAGAAGACACCAACGTCTCTCTATTGTAACCAGGACACGAAGACACGAACGTCTATATATTCTAACCAGGACACGAAGACACAAACGTCTCTATATTCTAACCAGGACACAAAGATACAAACGTCTATATATTCTAACCAGGACACGAAGACACAAACGTCTCTATATTCTAACCGGGACATGAAGACACAAACGTCTATATGTTCTAACCAGGACACGAAGACACAAACGTCTCTATATTCTAACCAGGACATGAAGACACAAACGTCTATATATTCTAAGCAGGACACGAAGACACAAACGTCTATATATTCTAACCAGGACACAAAGACACAAACGTCTCTATATTCTAACTGGGACATGAAGACACAAACATCTATATATTCTAACCAGGACACGAAGACACAAACGTCTCTCTATTGTAACCAGGACACGAAGACACAAACGTCTCTATATTCTAACCGGGACATGAAGACACAAACGTCTCTCTATTGTAACCAGGACATGAAGACACAAACGTCTATATATTCTAACCAGGACACGAAGACACAAACGTCTCTATATTCTAACCGGGACATGAAGACACAAACGTCTATATGTTCTAACCAGGACACGAAGACACAAACGTCTATATATTCTAAGCAGGACACGAAGACACAAACGTCTATATATTCTAACCAGGACACAAAGACACAAACGTCTCTATATTCTAACTGGGACATGAAGACACAAACATCTATATATTCTAACCAGGACACGAAGACACAAACGTCTCTCTATTGTAACCAGGACATGAAGACACAAACGTCTATATATTCTAACCAGGACACGAAGACACAAACGTCTCTATATTCTAACCGGGACATGAAGACACAAACGTCTCTCTATTGTAACCAGGACATGAAGACACAAACGTCTATATATTCTAACCAGGACACGAAGACACAAACGTCTCTATATTCTAACCGGGACATGAAGACACAAACGTCTCTATATTCTAACTGGGACATGAAGACACAAACATCTATATATTCTAACCAGGACACGAAGACACAAACGTCTCTCTATTGTAACCAGGACATGAAGACACAAACGTCTATATATTCTAACCAGGACACGAAGACACAAACGTCTCTATATTCTAACCGGGACATGAAGACACAAACGTCTCTCTATTGTAACCAGGACATGAAGACACAAACGTCTATATATTCTAACCAGGACACGAAGACACAAACGTCTCTATATTCTAACCGGGACATGAAGACACAAACGTCTCTATATTCTAACCAGGACACGAAGACACAAACGTCTCTATATTCTAACCAGGACATGAAGACACAAACGTCTATATATTCTAACCAGGACGTGAAGACACAAACGTCTCTATATTCTAACCAGGACATAAAGACACAAACGTCTCTATAATCTAACCAGGACATAAAGACACAAACGTCTCTATAATCTAACCAGGACATAAAGACACAAACGTCTCTCTATTCTAACCAGGACATAAAGACACGAACGTCTCTATATTCTAAGCAGGGTTAGGACAGTTCCAGGCTTCGTCTTCTCTCTGTAGTCTTGGTGGGGACCTCAGGTTGATTCATTGATTGATTGATTTATTGATTGATGTGTGTGTGTGTGTATATGTGTGTGTGTGTGTATATGTGTGTGTATGTGTGTGTGTGTATATGTGTGTGTATGTGTGTGTGTGTGTATATGTGTGTGTGTGTGTGTTCCAGCTGTACGTGGAGCTGATCGTGAAGAACCCGGTGTGTGCGTCCACCATCACGTTGGAGAGCGAGCTCTTCAGCAGCCGATTGGACGCCTTCGTCCGAGCGCTGCCGTACTACAGCCCCCGTGCAGCCTGACCCCCCCTCACAGAGATTCCTTCTATTTATCTTCAATGTCGTCTTTTGTATCTTCTGCTGAATTAAAGTGATAAAATCTCCGATCGTGTCATTTTCATCATTACTGGAATCAGTCGGGAGTCGATCGATCAGCTGGCTGCTTCATGTTATGGACGAGTCGTCAATAAGGCGGCTCGGTGATGTCCTCCACCTCAGAGAGGACACGGAGGCGTCCAGATGGTCCCACTGATCCTCCGGCTGATGTAACCGGCTGAGCTGCTGCGCTCATTAATGCTGATTAACAGCTGGATTAGAGGGATAATCTGAGAGCAGCACCGCGTAGACCTGGACCAGGACCTGGAGCAGGACCAGGACCTGGACCTGGACCAGGACCAGGTCCTGTCAGCACCTTGCTCATCCTGTGATGGACTTGACAGCAGCAGATAATGTCCAATCTCAGTCATAATTCCGTTTCTAAAATCTTTGAGAAGTTAAGGATCAACTTTCCCAGTTTGTCACTAGTAATTATTTGTTATTTGCTATCAGACAAACTACAATATTGATCTTTCGCTCAGTGCAGTTTGTTGGTTCAGTCCTTCACAACAGAAAACAGTGTGTTGCCTTAAATGGATCTCAATCTGACTCTCATTCTACAAAGTGGAGTTCCTCAGGGGTCAACTCTTGGCCCTCTTCTGTTCTCATTCTTTGTAAATGATCTCCCATCATGTCTCGCTAAATGCCATATTTAACTTTATGCTGATGATACAGTCACATACATCTCAATCTGATTTATCACAAACCTCTCTCCCCACTGCCTAAAACTGAAAAGTGGGTTAAAATAAGTAAAAACTAGCCTGTAGGTGGCAGGTTATTATTAGGTATACAGAGCAGACCTAAGCATAGATTATAGCAACCACAATTAAAAAAGCTCAATGAGAAGTTGTTTCAAGATAAAATGCGAAGAAATGTGGTAAAAATTCCAGTTTGAACTGGAATGGCAGCATTACAGAGAGGGAACTAAATTCCCTGCAAAACACTGAGCTAAATAATTAGCATGTGATCTGACTGATCACAATGATGGAAAACACAAACAAACACCAAAATGACAAATGTGAGACTCTTTCACGCTCAGATAATCTCACATGAAAGAAGAACAAAGATGTTTTACTTCATTGGATGTTCAGCATTTGTGAGTGTTTGAAGGACTCTGATTGGCTGAAATAACATTGAAGTCTCTGGTTTCATCACTAAGATAAAAAGCGGGGGGGGCTCCTTCTGAGTAAATGGTCTGATGTCATGGAAAACAGTTCAAACTACATCATTGAAGTGTAGAGCAAGTGTGTGAGGAGAAAAATGTTCTCCTAAACATTTATTCTGGAAGAACATTTGATTCTAGAAAGGTCCTTTTCAATGCAAGTCAATGTGGCACGGATTGGCTCTAAGGAGGAAATGAGGAGGATTTTAGTTAGAGACCTTAGAGAAAGAGTTACACACCCCCGGGGGGGGGAGTCTGGGCTTCCCTGCTTAGGCAGCTGCCCCCGCGACCCGATCCCGGATAAGCGGAAGAAGACGGTACGGCAGAAATTTCACCGTCTGTCCATGAAAGGTCTGAACAGGAACGTGGACACGGACGTGGACACGGACGTGGACGAGTCCTCCAGACCGGATCCCGTCAACACCTGGAAAAGGTCTGAGCAGAAACCTGGACCTGGACGAGTCCTCCAGACCGGATCCTGTCAACACCTGGAAAAGGTCTGAGCAGGAACGTGGACACGGACGTGGACACGGACGTGGACGAGTCCTCCAGACCGGATCCTGTCAACACCTGGAAAAGGTCTGAACAGAAACCTGGACCTGGACGAGTCCTCCAGACCGGATCCCGTCAACACCTGGAAAAGGTCTGAACAGGAACCTGGACCTGGACGAGTCCTCCAGACCGGATCCCGTCAACACCTGGAAAAGGTCTGAACAGAAACCTGGACCTGGACGAGTCCTCCAGACCGGATCCCGTCAACACCTGGAAAAGGTCTGAACAGAAACCTGGACCTGGACGAGTCCTCCAGACCGGATCCCGTCAACACCTGGAAAAGGTCTGAACAGGAACCTGGACCTGGACGAGTCCTCCAGACCGGATCCTGTCAGCACCTGGAAAAGGTCTGAGCAGGAACGTGGACACGGACCTGGACGAGTCCTCCAGACCGGATCCCGTCAACACCTGGAAAAGGTCTGAGCAGGAACGTGGACCTGGACGAGTCCTCCAGACCGGATCCCGTCAACACCTGGAAAAGGTCTGAACAGAAACCTGGACCTGGACGAGTCCTCCAGACCGGATCCCGTCAACACCTGGAAAAGGTCTGAACAGAAACCTGGACCTGGACGAGTCCTCCAGACCGGATCCTGTCAGCACCTGGAAAAGGTCTGAGCAGGAACGTGGACACGGACCTGGACGAGTCCTCCAGACCGGATCCCGTCAACACCTGGAAAAGGTCTGAACAGGAACGTGGACACGGACCTGGACGAGTCCTCCAGACCGGATCCCGTCAACACCTGGAAAAGGTCTGAACAGGAACGTGGACCTGGACGAGTCCTCCAGACCGGATCCCGTCAACACCTGGAAAAGGTCTGAACAGAAACCTGGACCTGGACGAGTCCTCCAGACCGGATCCCGTCAACACCTGGAAAAGGTCTGAGCAGGAACGTGGACCTGGACGAGTCCTCCAGACTGGATCCCGTCAACACCTGGAAAAGGTCTGAACAGAAACCTGGACCTGGACGAGTCCTTCAGACCGGATCCTGTCAACACCTGGAAAAGGTCTGAGCAGGAACGTGGACCTGGACGAGTCCTCCAGACCGGATCCCGTCAACACCTGGAAAAGGTCTGAACAGAAACCTGGACCTGGACGAGTCCTCCAGACCGGATCCCGTCAACACCTGGAAAAGGTCTGAACAGGAACGTGGACACGGACCTGGACGAGTCCTCCAGACCGGATCCCGTCAACACCTGGAAAAGGTCTGAACAGAAACCTGGACCTGGACGAGTCCTCCAGACCGGATCCCGTCAACACCTGGAAAAGGTCTGAACAGGAACGTGGACACGGACCTGGACGAGTCCTCCAGACCGGATCCCGTCAACACCTGGAAAAGGTCTGAGCAGGAACGTGGACGTGGACGAGTCCTCCAGACCGGATCCTGTCAACACCTCGCTCATCCTGGTGGTCTTGGTGATCAACCAATCCTACTGAGTACCAGCAATGTGGACCAGGTTCTGGATCCGGCCCTGTAGGGACCGCATGGTCCAGCTGTCCCGTAGACCTGAAGCAGAAAATGTCCACACAGTCCCGGTACCGAGATGTCCTCCTGAGCAGAAAAGGACATCTGGAGGACGTCTGGAGGACATCATGTAGATTAAGGATGTGGTTCACCTCATCGCCATGGTAACACACACACTGATGAGGGGATTGATTATTGATCAGACACGAGAACCAAGTGGCTAACTCTGAGGACCAATCAGAAGCCAGACAGGTTGAGTGCTGCCGTGGTGCGTTCAGGGTCAGCGCGTGTTAGAGTGGTTTGTGGGCAGGGGGCCATGTTCAACATCTGCACTCAGAGTTTGGGTTTTAAATCCAGGATTCCTGCGCTGTGATTGGTGGGATTAGACCAACGGGATTAAGATGAGCTGCAGCAGAGACGCAGACGGACAGATGGAGGTGGACGGACGCTGTGGACGGCAGGAATCTCACTAACAGGTACGACTCCACTTCACCAACTTCTGCTCGACTCTGAGACTCCGGTCCTGTACTGGACTGATAGTCCTCGTACCTTCAGGGGTCCTGGTCTGACCTGTGGAGGGTTTATGGATGCAGGAAACGGGAACGTTGTTTAATCTGCTGATGAAGGACCATCATCTTCCTCTTCCTGATTCCCTGCCTGGTCTGGAAAACGGAAAAATTTGTTCTCCGCATTAAACCCGTCTCAGGTTTAACTAGAGAGCAGCGGGCTGCCAGTTACAGGTAAGATTTAATGTAATCAGAATTTAATATTATTCTCACTAAAGCTTACAACTAATCACCTGAATAAAGTAAATGATTGGTTCTTAAGTTTGTTTGTTAAACTAACTCAGAATGTTCTGAAGCGTTCTGAGTTATTGTAGAATGATCAGGAACCGATTCAACACGTCACACTTGCTGGAAAATGTGGAGGAGTTTCTCTGCAAACATGTTCCCAAGATTCTAGCAGCAACCAGGTGATTCCCAAAGAGCTGGAACCTGGAAACTTGGGACGGAAGAAAGGAGTAAAGTAGTACTTGGACTGAGTAAACTAATATATGACTGAGTAAAGTAATGTAATACTAGGAACGAGTAAAGTAGTTCTAGGAATGAGTAAAGTAGTCCTAAGAAGCAGTAAAGTAGTTCTAAGAATGAGTAAAGTAGTCCTAAGAAGCAGTAAAGTGGTTCTAAGAATGAGTAAAGTAGTCCTAAGAAGCAGTAAAGTGGTTCTAAGAATGAGTAAAGTAGTCCTAAGAAGCAGTAAAGTGGTTCTAAGAATGAGTAAAGTAGTCCTAAGAAGCAGTAAAGTGGTTCTAAGAATGAGTAAAGTAGTCCTAAGAAGCAGTAAAGTGGTTCTAGGAATGAGTAAAGTAGTCCTAAGAAGCAGTAAAGTGGTTCTAAGAATGAGTAAATTAGTCCTAAGAAGCAGTAAAGTAGTTCTAAGAATGAGTAAAGTAGTCCTAAGAAGCAGTAAAGTTGTTCTAAGAATGAGTAAAGTAGTCCTAAGAAGCAGCAAAGTAGTTCTAAGAATGAGTAAAGTAGTCCTAAGAAGCAGTATAGTAGTTCTAGAATGAGTAAAGTAGTCCTAAGAAGCAGTAAAGTGGTTCTAAGAATGAGTAAAGTAGTCCTAAGAAGCAGTAAAGTAGTTCTAAGAATGAGTAAAATAGTCTAAGAAGCAGTAAAGTAGTTCTAAGAATGAGTAACGTAGTCCTAAGAAGCAGTAAAGTGGTTCTAAGAATGAGTAAAGTAGTCCTAAGAAGCAGTAAAGTGGTTCTAAGAATGAGTAAAGTAGTCCTAAGAAGCAGTAAAGTGGTTCTAAGAATGAGTAAAGTAGTCCTAAGAAGCAGTAAAGTGGTTCTAAGAATGAGTAAAGTAGTCCTAAGAAGCAGTAAAGTGGTTCTAAGAATGAGTAAAGTAGTCCTAAGAAGCAAGCAAAGTGGTTCTAAGAATGAGTAAAGTAGTCCTAAGAAGCAGTAAAGTGGTTCTAGGAATGAGTAAAGTAGTCCTAAGAAGCAGTAAAGTGGTTCTAAGAATGAGTAAATTAGTCCTAAGAAGCAGTAAAGTAGTTCTAAGAATGAGTAAAGTAGTCCTAAGAAGCAGTAAAGTTGTTCTAAGAATGAGTAAAGTAGTCCTAAGAAGCAGCAAAGTAGTTCTAAGAATGAGTAAAGTAGTCCTAAGAAGCAGTATAGTAGTTCTAGAATGAGTAAGTAGTCCTAAGAAGCAGTAAAGTGGTTCTAAGAATGAGTAAAGTAGTCCTAAGAAGCAGTAAAGTAGTTCTAAGAATGAGTAAAATAGTCCTAAGAAGCAGTAAAGTAGTTCTAAGAATGAGTAACGTAGTCCTAAGAAGCAGTAAAGTGGTTCTAAGAATGAGTAATTAGTAGTCCTAATAGAAGCAGTAAAGTGGTTCTAAGAATGAGTAAAGTAGTCCTAAGAAGCTATAAAGTGGTTCTAAGAATGAGTAAAATAGTCCTAAGAAGTAGTAAAGTGGTTCTAAGAATGAGTAAAGTAGTTCTAAGAATGAGTAAAGTAGTCCTAAGAAGCAGTAAAGTGGTTCTAAGAATGAGTAAAATAGTCCTAGTAAAATAGACCAAGCAGTAAAGTGGTTCTAAGAATGAGTAAAGTAGTCCTAAGAAGCAGTAAAGTGGTTCTGATGATAAATATCGTTAGGTGAGTAAAATAGTCCTTAAGAAGCAGTAAAGTAGTTCTGGGAATGAGTAAAGTAGTCCTAAGAAGCAGTAAAGTGGTTCTAAGAATGAGTAAAATAGTCCTAAGAAGCAGTAAAGTGGTTCTAAGAATGAGTAAAATAGTCCTAAGAAGCAGTAAAGTGGTTCTAAGAATGAGTAAAGTAGTCCTAAGAAGCAGTAAAGTGGTTCTAAGAATGAGTAAAATAGTCTAAGAAGTAGTAAAGTGGTTCTAAGAATGAGTAAAGTAGTCCTAAGAAGTAGTAAAGTGGTTCTAATGAGTATAAAGTAGTTCTAAGAATGAGTAAAGTAGTCCTAAGAAGCAGTAAAGTGGTTCTAAGAATGAGTAAAATAGTCCTAAGAAGCAGTAAAGTGGTTCTAAGAATGTGGGTGAGGAATAGTCTAAGAAGCAGTAAAGTGGTTCTAAGAATGAGTAAAGTAGTCCTAAGAAGCAGTAAAGTGGTTCTAAGAATGAGTAAAATAGTCCTAAGAAGCAGTAAAGTGGTTCTAAGAATGAGTAAAGTAGTCTAAAAGAGATGTTTAAGAATAGTAAAGTGGTCCAAAAGAGTAAAGAGTCTCTAAGAATGAGTAAAGAGTCCAAGAAGAGTAAAAGTAGTTCTAAGAATGAGTAAAGTAGTCCTAAGAAGAGTAAAGTAAGAATGTATAAAGTAGTCCTAAGAAGAGTAAAGTGGTTCTAAGAAATTTATAAAGTAGTCAAGAAGAGTAAAGTGGTTCTAAGATGAGTAAAGTAGTCCCAAGAAGCTATGAAAGTACCTAAGAATGAGTAAAGTATCCTATGAGTAAAGTAGTCCTCAGTAAAGTGGTTCTAAGAATGAGTAAAATAGTCCTAAGAAGCAGTAAAGTAGTTCTAAGAATGAGTAAAGCAGTCCTAAGAAGCAGTAAAGTGGTTCTAAGAATGAGAAAGGTAGTCCTAAGAAGAGTAAAAAGAGTTCTAAGAATGAGTAAAGCGTCCTAAGAAGCAGTAAAGTAGTTCTAAGAATGAGTAAAGTAGTCCTAAGAAGCAGTAAAGTGGTTCTAAGAATGAGTAAAATAGTCCTAAGAAGCAGTAAAGTGGTTCTAAGAATGAGTAAAGTAGTCCTAAGAAGCAGTAAAAGTGGTTCTAAGAATGAGTAAAGTAGTCCTAAGAAGCAGTAAAGTGGTTCTAAGAATGAGTAAAATAGTCCTAAGAAGCAGTAAAGTGGTTCTAAGAATGGAGTAAAAATAGTCTAAGAAGCAGTAAAGTGGTTCTAAGAATGAGTAAAGTAGTCCTAAGAAGCAGTAAAGTGGTTCTAAGAATGAGTAAACAGTCTAAAGTAGTAGTAAAGTGGTTAAGAAATGTAAAGATAAAAGTATAAAGTTAATAAAGTAGTTCTAAGAATGAGTAAAGTAGTCCTAAGAAGCAGTAAAGTGGTTCTAAGAATGAGTAAAATAGTCCTAAGAAGCAGTAAATGGTTCTAAGAATGAGTAAAGTATTCTAAGAAGTAGTAAAGTGGTTCTAAGAATGAGTAAAGTAGTCCTAAGAAGCAGTAAAGTAGTTCTAAGAATGATAAAAGTCCTAAGAGTATAAAATATAGTAGTGGTTCTAAGAATGAGTAAAAAGTAGTCTAAGAAGCAGTAAAGTGGTTCTAAGAATGAGTAAAAGTAGTCCTAAGAAGCAGTAAAGTGGTTCTAAGAATGAGTAAAGTAGTCCTAAGA
>JALJCO010003485.1:0-15216 GCA_023101725.1 Atherinomorus stipes
TGGATCACCGCGAGCATTCTACTTTGGAAATACCTAGAAGTCCCGCTGTGTATGGCTGCCATAAACATATCTATCACACGGACAAGAGAATATGTTTGTTCCAGTTCCCAAAACAACAGAAAAAGTCCCGAACAACATGCTAAGTGACTAGCTGCTATCAAGCCCATAAATGCTGACAGTTCACGCTGGAAACCATGGAAACATCTAACAATATGTTCGGATCATTTCTTGTGACTGATAAAAAGCATATTGTGGTCTCACTTTTTAAACCCTGTAGTTGTTTTTGCACAGATGATAGAAAACACCATTAAATCAGTGGATGTACAGAATCACAGCGCCGCCCGCCGTTCCCGTCTCCTCAGGACTGTTAAAGATCACGTTCATCCAGATTACTGCCATCAATGTTCCCATATAAGAATAAAAGCATAAAAGCGGCAGAAAGGCATTTGCAGCATTATAAACATGCACAGTCATAACCAGTTACATACAGATGAGACTGCCGGTAATTTATAACTTTATCAATGAGAGTAAACTCCTGAGAAGTACATAAAAGAAATACCACCATTTCTTAAAAATCCGGGGAAAATTAATATTCTATAAAAAATAAATGGCTTGAACACGGGGCTTACCTGATGAAACCAAATACATCATGAGATCGGGAAACTGATCATCAGGCTGTTATGTACAGGTTCGTCTAACCAGGCTGTAGCAGCAGAAGATGGGCTAATTAGTCCAACAGATACTAGTTTAGCTTCGTATCTTCTTCTAGCGTCGGCAGTAAGACTTTCATTATAACTGGACGTCATTTCTATAATATTTCAAAGACAGACCAGCGGAGAAAAAAATTAAAAAGGGTGCAAAAGCAGTTTTTGAGGCTCATAGTCCATCAGACGCCGTTCAAATACGAAGCATGTTTTCACCGGGACCAGCTTCGTGGTCACGTGAATTCCGGGTTGTGACGTAGGCTCGCGCTGATCCATATTGGGATATGAGGTTTTGGTCATATCGCCCAGCCCTATGGTCCTAGTAAAAACAGTTAGTCTGGAGCCCTGAAGCAGGGCCTGAAATTCACTGCGGGATTGCGGGAATCGCGCATAATACCATCAACTCCCGCAAACCTCGCTCGTATAATGCGGGAAATTCCCGCTTGCAATTGCAGTGAATGTGCAGTGAACGTTTGCATCGGAGCCATGTAATAGCGAAGCATAAAGGGCTCAACACATTGAGGCGACGTCGCTCCTTCTCCATTCATTCAGGAGGAGCGACGTCGCCTCCCGCGTCAGCCATTAAACGCGCGCTCCCTTTCTCTCTCTCTCCCTCTCTGACCTGTCAGATGTCGCAGCTTCCCCCTTGTGATAAACCAGCCATTGTTGGCGGATTTCCCACCGGTAAGACGATACTTTCACGGAGTCTTATAACGTAAATGTAACTTCGGGTCACCTGAAGGGAAGCTGGTCTGGACCAACACCAGCAAAGATCTGTGCTGTGGCAGCGCCGGTGTCGGTCTCGTTTACGACCCAAATCCTCCGGATCCTCAGGTAGCGCCGGTGCTGGTTACGGTACCAAGCAGCCCAAAGAAAAGTTTTAGCCTAACTGGC
This sequence comes from Atherinomorus stipes, assembly GCA_023101725.1. Lineage (NCBI taxonomy): Eukaryota > Metazoa > Chordata > Actinopteri > Atheriniformes > Atherinidae > Atherinomorus > Atherinomorus stipes. The sequence goes on from JALJCO010003485.1 coordinate 1,599, forward strand.
TCAGAATATTCGTGTTTCTTCATAATGATGGAGGCACGAGCTGCTCAGTTTAATGTTGGTGTGATGAGACCAACATCAGCGCTCACATGGCAGCTGAATGTGAGATCGATTCATAGATAAAGATAGTATTGATAAGTAATAGGTTGATATGATGAATACATTTTATATTTTGATGCATAGGCTAAACAGCATTAAATATGCCCTATTAAAAATCTAAATTTGGTATTATTTTGGAGAAAGAAGCTGATTTGGAGAATGTTTCATCATTTTCTCACTGCTCTTCACTTGTTCTTGTTTATCTTTTATCTTATCTTCTTTATTATTTTCTGTGTTTTTATTTTCTTAACTATTAAGTATCTTTGGGTGTTCTTAAAGGTGTTCTTAAATGTATTATTATTATATTCATTAAGTTTCTGACAGTTTTCTAGCCTTGCATGTAGAAGATGCTCTGTCCTCCCCAAGACCAGTTTTATTTTAACAGAACTTATCAAACACAAGAGATTATGTAGAGGAGAGAGAACAGAACAGAGCTGGAAGAAAGAACCACCAGAATAATGCAGTTGAAAGATGCAACAGATTACTGCAATATATACTTTTTATACTGAGTTGGTAAAAACTGATGATAGCTGATAAAGAGAACAGAGACGGGACAAGAGAGCTGTCTAAGATGGAAACTAAGGACGAAAAAGATAAATAATGCTCCTTATTATTCTGAAGTACGGGTAGGACGCTGTAAGACCTGTGGTAAATCACCCTGTAAATATCCCCCCCAAAGTATCCAAATCCCCCTTGGTGAAGCATGTAAGGGGGGAATTCCCCCATTTTGAGAAGTGAATTTCAAGCCCTGCCTGAAGTATGAAGACCAATGAAAACATTTAATATGCAATAGGCTTCTTTTTTAAAAAAAAAATCTATTTGTAATTTTCTACCTAAAGATGTTTTATTGACTTCTTTGACTATCTACTTATTCTTTCATAGATTTGTTTTTACGGCAGTATCATTCCATTTACCTCAGACTTCAAACTTCACTAGTCTGAGGTAAAAACAGAAGTTAAACCTCAGACATTCTAGTCTGCGTAAAACTAACTAACTCATGTGGGAAGCAGTCTGCATCTCTACCCAGAAGTCTGTGACCAATAGCTAGAATAACAAGTTTCCATGAACACAAACTTCCAATCCAAACTTAACTTACATCGTTTAAATCCACTATTAGCACTATTGTCCATCAGGACCACTGCACTGTTACACTCAACTTTACTGTTAGATGCTACAGTTACATTGTCATTGCACTGTAATATCTGCACTACCTCCTACATTAGGATTGTAATACCGTTCACATTGTCTACTATCAACCCATTTGTAAATTTGTAATCTTCTTTAGTTTTTAAACTTAGGTTTCATGTTTAGATTTCCTAGGATTCCCATATTTTCATATTTAATGTTTTTATCTTTTAGTTAATTATATGAACTGTGGGTTTGAGAGGACTGTCACTTCATCTGTGTTGTATGGCTAATATGGGGAACATTTGACAGTAAAGTTGACTTTGACTTAAATGAATAATGAATCATCTAAAAGAATATCCATGAACTCAGTCTTTGTTCTAGAAGGTTATTCCCTTTCTTCTTCATTTCGTCATTAATCTATATCTTCTGTAAAAAAAGGTTTATGTGTCCACGCTCCTAAAATCAATGTTGAAGAAAGGAACTGAACTGTGGCTTTGAAAAATACAAACTTCCATGGCACATGTGGACATAAAGAGGCAGTGACAACAAACGAGGACTCAGCTGCTGGTTTTAATGGTCTGTCTGGCTGTCGGTTTGTTACATATTTGGTTGACAGAAGCAGACTGAGATCAGCTAGAGAGTGTCTGCTGCTCCCAGCAGCCCTGAGAGTATTAATAGCAGATATGTCAGATCTAGAATAGACTGACATCTGCCAACCCAGTACTGACCGCACTTCAGGAGAGACAGAAGAAAAGAAAGTAGATGAAGCCAAACTGAGATGATACTTTGTGGACAAGCTTTGTGCTTAATTATTATTTTTTATTTTCAAAGGGAAAGTGTATATTAAAGGGGATGGCAACAAGTTTAATTCCTCCCTACCAGTAGGTGTTGCACTCACACTCACGCCAACCTCTAATACTGCTGGGATATACGGTTGGGATATACTTGCTGTAAACGTAAACGTTCACGAAAGCAGTCTGTATCGTCTGTGAATAAAGTTGCTGTAGCACGCGGCGACTAACACAGGTCACGCTAGGAGCAGTACACGCAGTACAATTCTTTTTTTTTCTTTTTTTGTTTTAGGGCTGATACTTCTCATCAGCCTCAGCCGATACAGTACAACCTGACGATATTTGGGGCCGATATTGCATTTGACCCCAAAATGAAAATAATGAGGGACAAAAGAAAACCAATTTTGAAAGTTCTTTTAAGATTTAAAACAACAACAAAAAAAAATCAACACGACCCACCAATCAGCCAATGCTGATACCAGCAAAAAGCGAAATATATCCTACATCAGGGCTGTCCAATTTGGGGCCCGGGGGCCACTGTTATTTTTGCCCTGTTGCCTGTCGTTCTTTTCAAAACTATGATTTTCCAAACAGTGCGAGCAGTTCTTTTGATATTTATTCATTGTTGCATTTCCCCTCCTGACCACAAATGACCACTGCATTACATGACTGGAAGGGGGGGGGGGGGCTGTTGTTCTTCTATAAGCTCAGATCTGAAAGCCCATAATCAGAGAATAAGTGAGAAGATGGATCTTGAAAGGCTAGCTGACAAGAGAAAGTTTAAAAGTAGTCAGGAACATGGGTATGTTTTGACAGAAGTTGATTCTAAAGCAGTATGCCTAATATGCAAGCAGAAAATTGCTGTCTTAAAAGTATAATCTTCGGCTATGTATTTTTGGTCTCATGGTTTGAATTTATCTTTAACCAAATGTTTTTGAACATCTATCTGGATATTCAGTAACTTCAGGCAGTAGATACAATAAAAAGTAGGGTTATTTTTCACAGTACTTTGTATGAGGTTTTGGACAATTATGCTATAAGCTAAGCATATTGAATTTTATACATTGCAACATGAATTTTTAGTTTCGGCCCGTGAACATCCACCCAGAGTTATTTTTGGCCCTCCAATGTAAAGAATTTGGACAACCCCTGCCCTACATTAAAGGGGAAGTTTAGTCTTTTTCACCCTGGACCTATTTTCCAGCATGAAATATGTTCATGTACTCATCCAGACAGTTTTGGTGCAACTTGAATTCCTTCGTGATATATTTAGATCCACCTCAGATAAGCGTTATGTCCTATATAATAATGTAGGTGATGATGGCAACTTCGTACAGCCTCTAAATAAGGCATTATCTGCCACAAACTCCCCTTCATTTCACAAATGTTGTTACGCAACATTAGTCAGACCCCCTTGTGAGCTCGAAGCCGCTTGAAGTGGCTTTTTTTTAATGGTGATTCGTCATTATCATCAGACATTTACTTGCTATGGTGTCTCATAACAGTGACGTCACCAAAGCCGCTGCGGCACTGCACTTTGTACTGTATCTTGGATAAGCAGATAGTGGGGAAGAGCTTCATGTGGATTTTAGTGTGCAAAAGTCCTCCCTGACAGTTAGAAAAAAAAATCCTGGAGGAAACCCTGCAGTCCTCATGATCTCTCTCCACTCCTGATCATCAAAATGATCACATTTTTAATCTTTCAAACTCGTAGAGGTGCAGAGACGGCTGGTCAGTGGCTCCCCTCTTCTCTCATTTCCACGGCCAGGCACACATAATTCGTTTAAATGCACCAACAGAAGGCCTTGAAGTCTTCATACTCTGTTTGCTCAGCCTCTGCTTGATCAAATTTGAACACTATATCAAACATTTCTGGTACTTGAGTTATGTTTTGTTTGCTAATACAGTCTATTAATAGCTTTCTAGTTTGTTGCTGTTTGCATATCCATGAAGCGAAGAGGCAATGAAAATACAGCACAGGCACATGCCTCAGTTATATGAAGTCTTTCCATTGTTACAGTATCCTCATCGTTTACATGTCTGCAGGGTGACAGATAACACAGCAGCCTCCTCTCTCCACTTCTGTGGGTTATAGAAAAAAAAAAAGGCATCCAAAAATCTTCCTAAATCTCAAACTTTAAGATGTGATGACTGGATCATGAATATTTTACATACTTGCATACCTTAGAATTAGTTTGGTTTGACATCGGTTCTGTTTATAAATTTCACAAATATTTTATTTATTTTATCTTGGCTTCTTGGTTTGGCCGCACGATTTTGTAGTTTTATCCAGTTACTTGTGGTTTACAATCCAATTTAGGCTGCAGGGTCATAAAAAAGAAAAACAAACAAATGCCGATCTCTTTTTTTTTTTCTTAAATACTTGACTAGTAGTAAAACTGTGGGATCACTAAGCCAGACTACTGGAACCAACCAGGTCTCTTCTGATGCATCTCACTTGCATCTTGTATTTTTTTTTTTAAAGGCCTTTTATACTGCTTCAATGAATCTACTTCCACCAGCCAGCCTCTGACATTCGGGAGCAAGGGGATAAGCATTTCTTCACCATTTAGTCCAAAGAGAAATTTCCCTGCAGTGGTGGTTTTTAGATCAGCTCCAGCTCGACCCCACGCTGGTGGGAACACAAAATCAGAGTGATGCTGACGTCGTCTAGAAATGGGCTTCTTGTCCTCTTTTCTTTACTGAAAAGTAACGTAACTGTGACAGATCGATCAGAGGCTCTGAAACTGATGTAAACTCACATTATCTGTGAGTTGCTGCTATTTTACTACATATAACTCCCAGGCCTGCTGTAGAACTGTCTCTTTGTGATGAGTATGTGTCCCAGTCACGCCTATATGAAGCTATGCTCCAACAGAGCATTTAGATTACATCAAATTTTATACCATCGTGTAGTTGTATTGATGGGCTTGTTCCAGAGATAAAGGTTGTTACTAGACTACAAAACATACCAATACCAACGTTCATGGAATCTGTGTGGGGGTTTATGAGAAATCAAATAATTACAGTCTCTTCACCAACATCTGTTAGCAAAAACTGAACAAAACAGAGGAAGAAACTAAATTATCAAACTACAAGGACAAATGGTGAATATTCATACAGACTTTGGGGTCTTTGAGGAATAATTTCACCTGCTCATATAATCATTTCAGGATTTCCCCTCCAAGTGTGAATACCGAGGGAAGGACGTCCAGATATATTCAAGAATCCCCAAACATATTAGCAAACTACTTGCATATTCTGAATTTTCACTTTTCGGATATAGAAATATATGACTACAAAGTTACAGTTGTGTGAAAAAGTGTTTGCCCCTTCCTGATTTTTTTTTTTTTTTGCATGTTTGTCGCACATATGTTTCAGATCATCAAACGAATTTAAATATTAGAAAAATATAACACAATTAAACACAAAATGCCATTTTAAATGATTTTTATTAGTAAGGGGGAAAAAAATCCAAACCTTCATGGCCCTGTGTGGAAAAAGTGGTTGCCCCCCCACCTGATAAAACATAAATTAACTGTGGTTTATCACATCTTTGGAAAGCTGAGTTAAATTTCTCTACCCACACCCAGGTCTGATTACTGCCACACCTGTTTTCAATCAAGAAATCACTTAAATAGGACCTGCCTGACAAAGTTAAGTAGACCAAAAGATCCTCAAAAGCTAGACATCATGTTGCCATCCAAAGAAATTCAGGAACAAAATGAGAAACAAAGTAACAGATCTATGAGTCTGGAAAAGGTTCCAAAGCCATTTCTAAAGCTTTGGGACTCCAGAGAACCACAGTGAGAACCATTATCCACAAATGGTGAAAACATGGAACAGTGGTGAACCTTCCCAGGAGGGGCCGGCCGACCAAAATGACCCCAAGAGCACAGCGACGACTCATCCAAGAGGTCACAAAAGACCCCAGAACAACATCCAAGAACTGCAGGCCTCACTTGCCTCAATGAAGGTCAGTGTTCATGACTCCCCCATCAGAAAGAGACTGGGGGCAAAAATGGCTGCATGGCAGAGTTCCAAGACCAAAACCACTGCTGAGCAAAAAGAACATAAAGGCTCGTCTCAGTTTAGCCAGAAAGCATCTTGATGATCCCCAAGACTTTTGGGAAAATACTCTGTGGACTGACGAGACAAAAGTGGAACTTTCTGGAAGGTGGAGGTCCCATTACATCTGGCATAAAAGTAACACGGCATTTCAGAAAAGGAACATCATAGCAACAGTAAAATATGGTGGTGGTAGTGTGATGGTCTGGGGCTGTTTTGCTACTTCAGGACCTGGAAGACTTGCTGTGGTAAATGGAACCATGAATTCTGCTGTCTACCAAAAAATCCTAAAGGAGAACGTCCGGCCATCTGTTGGTGACCTCAAGCTGAAGTGCACTTGGGTTCTGCAGCAGAACAATGATCCAAAACCATAGGGACCGAAAACAGAGAGGGACGAACTTTCCGCTACGTCACCCGTTGGTTTCTTAAGAGCGAAAAATGAAGCCAGCAGGGCGTGTCCCACCGTCGCCATCTTGCCGTGTCACGTGTCGTCACTCCCGGAAAATACTAAAATCGGCAAAGGCAAGGCCGGTCCAAGCCACGGGGCAAATGATTGGCAGCTGACGTACTTTGGGCTAAATGCTAACCGAGCTAACTTGAAACTAACTGGAGCTAACGAAGATTAGCCCCCTAAGCAGTGGGGTAAAGGTAAGACACGCTTAGACTTGCTATTATCTGACTAAAAACCACCGTTGTGCTACTCGGCTACAAACTGAGAGCAAACAAGGAGCTAACTGTTAGCCAGCGGTCAGCAGGCCGGCTTCCTGTAAAAAACTGCATCGTTGTGTTTACTTGCGTTATCTTTGTCTAATATTTAAATGTGTTTGATGACCTGAAACATTAAAGTGTGACAAAGTGTGTGCAGAAAAAAAAAAAAAAATCAGAAAGGAGGCAAACACTTTTTCACACAACTGTATGTGCCGCATCTCCATTCAGCCACTCGACCCTCTCTCTCTCTCTCTCTCTCTCTCTCTCTCTCTCTCTCTCTCTCAGGTTACATCAGCTTCTCTTGTCTTAATACACACAAACCAGATCAATACACAATCTTGCCCAGCAGGAACACTCATTGGATTACAGTGTCATCAAAGAGATTTAGCGACTATTAGTCCTTTCTCAGACTCTTAGCAGTTTTCTGTGGAGCAGATAGTGGGCTTTTAAAAAAAGAGACCTTAATCACGGTCTGTCCCTCCCACTGCTCCAATCAGCTTCAGGCTAGAGAAGACCTCTTATTCTTATGTTATTGTTATGACTAGGGATGCCATGATTACTCAATTTCACAACGATGTTCCTTGTCCCTCCATCGTAATTTCTTAATTATATAAAAACAAATTAATGATAAAGTGGAATGAGTCTGGAGTTCAATGTTTTAAAAGGGCAAAAATACTTAGAGAGTGAAATTTCTCTTTTTGCTGATCCGAAAATTGATCCGATTCATGACTCAAACCACAGTCTGAACAGAAACCGCGACTTTATTGATACGAGTCATCAGTGTGGAATGGTCTGAAGATGAAACCGTATTTCATTCCAGATATCTGGTCTTGTTTCTTTATTTCTACTGCTCCAGGTGTATTTATGTGTCAAACAGCAGCTATTTTGCTGAAAAACAGTTGGAAGTCAACGATAGTTAAGACGCTTTTCATTCAGAAATATCCAAAACCATTTAGTTTTCCGAAAGAAGCCTCCCAAGTCCAGGTAGAGATCTTATAGTCTTTTCTAGCAGTGTTCTCTCAGAGAAATCCATTGTTAAAATGTAGTATTTATTGTTTACCGAGTTGGAATTAGACTTTATTTTGCTTTGTTTCAATATTATTTTCTCATGCAGCTGGAGTCAGATGATACAAATAGTAAAACAAAGACTTATCAGGTGTGTTCATGTGGTTCCATGAATTTTTAGTGTTGCAAATCAATTCATAATAATTACTATTTCTCTGAAAATAATTTTAACAAGAATAATATTGACATCCTTAATAACAACCATAATATGGTTGTGCTACAGATTTAGTAGCAGCCAATGTGGGATAATCAAGAATGGGACAAGGATGGGAAATGTGAGTGATTGAGTGGAGAAATAAATGTATAAACTCACACAATTCAGTCAGCAATAGGCCTACAGCTATGCGCATCTTATTCACCAGGTAACTTTGACTTACAGTTGTGCTTGATTTAAGACAGAAAAGTCTTTAATAGAGTTTAAATTGACAAATGCATTAAAAATAAATAAAATTTTTATGAACATCATAACACTGAGTTTGTCAAACAAAAAAAAATTTAAACAAGTAAACAAGCATGATTGGGCTCATTAAATAAAATTTTGTTAAGCAGCACTTTCAGACAATCAATTTTAGTCCAATCAGATTTCTGCACCTGTTGACAGGTATTCTGGTCCACTGTTCATAAGCAAGGTGCTCTAATGTGTCTGGGACAGTTTTATTTATTGTATTTAATTTTTTATTCCTTAAAAAAAAAAAATCAAAATCAAAATCGGCATTTTTTATTTTAAATTCTAACTTAGTTTTTTTTTTTTAAATTAATTAATTAATTTTCTTGAATTACTATTATCAGTATTTTAGGTCCACTGTTCATGAGCACGGTGCTCTAATTTCTGTAGGACAATTTTATTTCTTTTTTTTTTTTTTGACAATTATAAATCAACATTTTTATTTAGCTGAATTATAATTTAGTGATATTCATTTATTTATTTTCAGTTTCTTGTTGTTAAAATTACTAATTTCAGTATTTTGGTCCACTCTTCATGAGTAAGATGTTCTAATTTGTCTACGACAGTTTTGTTTTTGTTTTTTTGGTGGTTTTTTTTTTAGGAAAATTCTAAATCAACCTTTTATTTTATTAAAGTATGATTTAGTGATTTTTTTCTATTATCATAATTACTTTTTTCAGTTTTTTGTTGTTTAAATTACATATTGTATTTAGCCTTTTCTTTTAATGGGAGGGTATGTAAACTTACAAGCACAACTGTAGCTAGCTGGCATAAGATAAATTGTTTCCAGTCATGTTATACAATGTGATATCATGGAACGGCTCTGATTCTGCACCCTGTCAATCTTCATGGAAAAATCAATTAGACAATTAATTCAATGTAAGAGGACACCCACAGCCATCAGTGCTACCAGAGCTGACCTTGTTCTTCATGGCACAGCAGTCAGCAGAATAATTATTGTGGAGCACTGTTAGCACTGTTAGCAGCGTGCTACTGAAGCGTGATGTTTCAAAACCAGCCTGGAAAGTGAATATTCTTCGCTTTATAAGTGGGGAAAGGCTGTGTTGGAGCCACAGGCAGCAAGCCTCCTCACCAAAGTGCAAAACAGTCTACGAATGGAACAAATGATTACTTTGTGTGGGTGAGATGAAAATATATGAGCGGTGGGGTCATAACTCACATCCTGTCTTTAACTTTCCCTCAGACTTCATTTTAATTACCAGCGTTAACTTGTTTCATTCCTCGTGTTTTACTTAGCCTACAGCCGGAGCATCGTACTCATCACCCAGCAGGATTTCTGGGGGCAGAGTAGGCCAAAGATCCACAACTGGTGTATCAGTTTTTTTCCCGGCTGAAACTTGTTGCTGAATCCAAAATCGGTGAGCTTAACTAGTCCTTGTTTTTCAAAAAACACCACATTCTCCGGCTTGAGGTCCCTGTGCACCACGTGCAGGCGGTGGCAGTAGGAGATGGCGTGTACAATCTGAGCAAAATACTTTTTAGCCAGCTCTTCATATCAGTTCCTTCTGGTGTTTTGTGATGTAGGCTGAACACATCTCCTCTGGCTCTTCAAGCTCCAAGATGAGATAGAGCTTCGTCTGAGTGTCTATCACTTCATACAGGCGTACGATGTTGGGGTGCTGCACCAGCTTCATGCAGCGCACTTCCTGGAACAGGTGGCCCGTCGCCACGGTGTCCAGCTTCGTCTTGTCAATCACCTTAACGGCCACTTTCTCCCCGGTGAAAACGTGGCGTGCCAACTTGACTACGGCAAAATGGCCGCGGCCCAGCGTCTTGTCGAGGTCGTACAAGCCAGCGATCTTGCCGTCATAACCCCGTTTGAAGCCTGCCATAACTGGAGAGGGTGATGGGGCGAGGTGAGCCCCTGCTGTGGGCAGGGGCAGGATGCCGGGGTCTCGAGGGTCCAGCTTATTTCACCTTGTCAAAGGCTGAAGACAAACAACCCATGGCTCCAACGTCCTAAAATTGTAAAGTAAAAAAAAAAAGACAGAAATTTTCATTTGAACATTTAAATTTTAAAGGCCCGTCAGATTGGAACAATTTAGTCATCCTCAAAAATATTCCTACCCTTCAATTAAAGAAAAGGCTAAATTCACCATAGCAATTCAAATAACAAGAAACTAATAAATAAAAATTTACACAATTACAATTTCGTGAAACAAAATATTGCTTTTGAATTGTGGTTGTAAATAATTAAGAAAAAATAAATAAAAAGAACTGTCCCAGACACATTAGAGCACCTTTCCCATGAACAGTGGACCAAAATACCTGCCAACAGGTGCAGAAGATTTTTTAAACATTAGAGAACACACATGATTGCAGTGATTAGCTCAAAGTGCTGTTCAGTAAAATTTTTGCTTCGGAGTCCCATCATGCTTGTTTACTTGTTTATTTTATATGTTTGTTTTTAATATTTCTTTCAAACCACAATTCAAAATCAATGTCATGATGTTTATAGGAGCATAAGGAGCCTTTATTTTTGTATCAGTAAGCAATGCACCTTATCTAAGTTGATGCATTTAGGGCTGGACGATATGGGGGAAAACAAGATGGATTTTTTTTATACTGTCCCGATTTAAATTTTTTTTTAAAGATATTTTTAATAGTAGTTTTATAGCATCTGTACTGAAAACTGTACAGATGCTCTGCGCTGCAAAGAAACTATAGAGATTAACTTGGTGTAGGTGATATCACTAAAGTAAAAAGATATATATATATAAATATGTATAGTTTAAAGCCAATACCCGCTTATCTGCTTTAATCTGTCATGTTCCAATAATAATGTCATGCCAATGTAAAAAAGATATACTAGTAAATAGTGATACGATATGGCACACCCCTATGTGCATTTGAGATATCAGTTCGTGCAGTTCGATATCTTTTTGGAAATGTTTGAGAAGCTTGCTGATCAGTTTTCACTCGGGAAAAAACAATCTTCATTTAAAGAGTGAAAAGTCTTTTTAGTTTTGTTACTGGTATTGATGTCAGGATTAGAAATACATGTGTGTTATCGGTACCGGCCTTTAGGAGCTTAAATGCATCGGTTATCGTTTCTTAAAAAAGGATATTATGAGTCCCCAATTAGATTAGGAGAGCTTCTGTCTGTGGGTGTGAAAGCTGTATTGTGTTTAACTGAGTGAATTGGATTTTTGACGTTAGATGTTTTATTTGCAGGGGCTAAACTCTCAATAAACTCCAAATTGAAAAGACAGGCATGACGTGACACAAAAGTAGATCACAAATAATCTTATGAAAATGAAAGAAAACACTTGCCAGGCGCCCTTTTTTTGCAAACAGCGAAGCATTAGGAGAAAAATATAAGGGCTAGACTGATAATTATCAATGCTAACTTGCTACAAACCTTTGCATTACCTTGCACGCCCATTTCTGGATGTTGTGAGGAGGCGTTGTACTTGTTTTGACAGGATGCTTCACGACCACAGAAGCTAACTCATCTTTGATGTGCTACCTTTCGCCATTTTAACTGTACACATCTTCATTGTAATACTAATAATAAAACTATAATTATGCAAAAGCACCTTACCTCCACTTGAAAGCTAGACGAAGTGGTCAACAGTTGTAACGGGCCCAGCCACAACAGGCACAATGAATTAATGCTAGCCCGACGTTACTACGGGCTAGCTCGTTGTTCATTGATATATCACAACTAGCTTATATTATAGCTCCCCTTAACTGTTATCGTTTCTACTCATAACACCGACATGAGCTAATTTCTAAAATAAAAAAAGATGTCCATATAAACTTATCCTTTATCTTAAAACCGGGTGTTTGTCACACAGTTTACCGATGCTGCTTTAAATATCAGCCAGCTAGCATCAGTTAGCATGTAGCCTTTAGCGAGCTGAAGTTAGCGCGGGGTCGCTCAGCTCACCTCTCCAGCTTCTCTTTAGTAAACATAAGCCGCTAGTCCAGGATACACCGGGTCCCCCGAGTCGCTCAGGGATGTGTACTGACGCTTATCCCAGTTCAGCGGCGAAGACAATGATGGTGCGGCTCCTTCGCGGTGACCGCGGTGCCTGTGCCCGGGGTGCATCCGTAAATGAAGGTTTGCATCGCTGGCAACAGCAACCCAGCTCGGAATGGTTGTATCCTCCCAGCCGAGGCGCTGGGACTCACATGCTACTTTCAGGTGCCGAAGAATAACTCAAGAGATTTATAAATATCAGAATTTTTCCTGCTAAGTAAAGGACATCGTACGCCTGGAAAAGTTATCTTCACTGTTAGAGCGAAAAAAAGAAATGCGGGAAAATGACCTTCTGATTTACTAACTAATATTTAATTTTGAATCTGTCACAAGGGACATCTAATTTCCTTTATTAAACCAGCGCAGGTCACAAAGGTTGTTTCTTATTTTGATATTCAATTACTGTTGTCATCTGAAAGTCAACCTGGGTAGTTTATTAAGAATATGTGAAGGTAAATTTTAGTTATTACGAGGATGCCGTGAAGGCAACGCGAAGAGCAAGAGCATCACCAACCGCATTCATCCGTTCAGCTCTGACGTCAAACAAGGCTTTTGATCGAGACTCTAGCAACATCACACACATCTATCTATCTATCTATCTATCTATCTATCTATCTATCTATCTATCTATCTATCTATCTATCTATCTATCTATCTATCTATCTATCTATCTATCTATCTATCTATCTATCTATCTATCTATCTAGAAAGAGGGAGATACAGATATTATTTCATGAATACTGCATCGTAAACACTTGTAAAACATGAGTTATTTAATATGCGAGTGCATAAGTCCAATTTTCATTGATTATAACTGTAACATATTGTGTTCATATGATATTACATAATTTCCCTGATAGTTTTTTGCTGCTGCCAGTGTTGAAAGGTCTTCGTAATACAGCGCACAGTGACATCTAGTGACAGTGACATGTAGATAAATCAATAACAGATATAGTTATATATGTAAATATATATATACACTATATATATATATATGTGTGTGTGTGTGTGTGTGTGTGTGTGTGTATAGGCTAAAGTAGAATAAACAGGAAATAGTTGTTTGTTTATTACATTATATTTGACAATTGGTATTTTTTTTAAATGTAATATTATGGATTTCTTTTTCTAAGGAGTGGGGTCTTTTTAAGTCTATTTGGCTTCTACCTGCCTGCTGTATCATTTCATAATTTTTTTGTTTATGATTTTATTCTTTGGAGTTTTTGTTGTTTTTATTTTGTTTTTTGAGCTGTTCTGTTTTTTTGTGTGTTTTTCTGGTTTTCTCTTTTTAAAAAATATATCTTATAATTATTA
>JALJCO010003487.1:0-32190 GCA_023101725.1 Atherinomorus stipes
AACACTTTATTTTAAGGTACACCTATTCACTCTTAATTAGTTGCTAATTAACATGCAAATTAGTAACAAATTAGTAACATACTGGCCATTAATTAGTCGTTATTAAGTACTTATTAATGTCTTATTCTGCATAGCCTTATTATACAACCAATAAGCCATTTACTAAGAGTCTATCCTCAATAACCTCAGAATTATTGCTTATTAGCACTAAGTAGGGAAGTTGTTGTATATTAATTACCATCTCAGTAGGCTTTGCTTAGTATGGACTTTATAAGACTGTAGTTGCCCAAGAATAGTTATTCTCCCTTAATAACACTTAATTGATATAGTCTGTTCTTACATTACAAAACACAAAACTGCAAATGTTGATAGTGTCCAAATAACTCTTAATTAAGTCTTTGTTACTTAGAATATGTTCCCCATACTAAAGTGACATCCTGATCATTACTAATTCACTAATAGTTAAACACTTATTAACCAACAAATGTTCCTTAAACTAAAGTTGCCTCCTTTTCCCAATTAGTAAATATATTGTAGCACATGATTACTGCAAGAAACAAGTAATGGGTTACACCTTTTGAAAAAATGGATTAATCTATAGGTTCCCTGTCATTCAGTGTTAGAATAACAAAGACAGCACAAGTACAAATTCCTCATTTATTAACCCACTGGTTCAGGTTTTCCAGAGGCTGACAAATACTGGTTGAACAGGTAAAAGGGTCTTCCTGAAATTTTAAATACTGACAACTCTATCAGTGTATGTAAATAAAATATGGCATCAAATCTATGTTGATCACAATGCATAATAACACAGGTAGTCAAATGTTGAAAAACACTGCACAACAAAAAATTCTGAAAATACAAAAAATAAAAAAATAAAATCTGCACAGTTCTACATGACTTGGCAAAGGTTTGATCGAATGTACTGAACCTTACAAACATTGCACTTCCACGGCCTAAACTTGCTCTCTTATTACTGCATCAGGTGATTTATTCCCCTGTGCACAAAAGTTTCACTTTTCAAAGACAACAAAATTTTAACTGAACATAGTAGCAAGTAGCATAGGTGCAAGTCTTGCTTAAGTCTTAATATTTCATCAACAAGGGGAGAAGTTGACATTTGGCCTTCATGTCCTCTATAATACGCTTTGTCTCAGGGGTTATGTGCGCTGCACACCTCTTAGCAAAGGACTGCAGGGTCTCAGTGGCAGGATCATACTTAAGGGTGTTGAAGGCTACAGGATCCACAATGTGGAGCTCTGCAATTGCAGCAGTCATCTTGATGGTTCCCCGGTCCACGCCATTGATTCTGAAGGCTTCAGTCATGGTGCGGACTTTGCTCAAGCTTTTCAAGACTTTTTTGTATCTGCTGATAACCTCAGCCGGCCCTTTCACTGAAAAATATACAAAACAAAAACCATGAAAAATCAACACAACCCACAGCTTAAGGTCAACTGAATTGTCTTAAACCGGTCACTTCTCCTTTGATGAAGTATGAAGCATATTTTAGGAAATGAAGAATCTACTCATTTCCTGACATTATTTCACGCTCAATATAGGTTTCAAAACTTAATACAAAAATTATACCACAGTACTATGCTGTAAGATCTGTTTTGTTGGTAAGTCTTATGACTGATATGAATGATGTTGAATTCTGAGAGACAAATCTTTCTACCAATACATTTGACGATTGATAATAATTAGTGTGAATTCTGCAAAATAAAATGTAGCTTTGAAGGCCCTTTCAGATAGAACGCGGCAAGCGCAGGCCGACGGCGGCAAACCCATTCATTGTGTATGTGGTACTGCCGCGGCAGCGTGTTCCGCCATGCAGCGGAGCTCCGCAGTGCGCAAGGTTGGCGCGTGCCGCCGTTGCGACGACATCCTAGCGCATCCAATAGGAGAGGCCAGTTCAGGAGAACAAGTGGTCCTTGTTCAACCTGAAGTAAACCTGTAAGCCGTCTGTGTGAAAGAATGCTGCTCCCGGATGAGCCTGAACTCCTGTTCAGCCTTGTTATCAGGATCAGGTGGACCCCCACCCTTTTATCTGCTGCTGAGCTTCTCCTCCTCCTCAGGAGAAAAGCTCTTTTCTGCGACGATGAGAGGTACATCTCTCACAACGAAGCGTGCCGGGGAGAAAACACTTCCTGGTTTGTTGCTTAGCAACGCGTGCCTCACGTGCTCCCTGCCGCTGTGCTCTGCTGCCGACTCTGCGCCCTACCCCGCCGTGCGCGCCGCAAAAAACGCATTCTATCTGAAAGAGCCTTTTTTGTTGAAAAAACAAATTGTTCATTTATTCAACCTTTATTTAACCAGGCAAAACATTAAGAACAAGATTCTTATTTACAATGCCGGCCTGGCAAATGTTTACACATTTAATTTTTATTTATCAGCAGATTTTCAGTATATTCAGAATCTAGAACTTAACATCTGTATTTTTGCCTCATAATAACTTCAGGCCATATTAATGACAGCTCTTCAAACACTTTTTTCATGACGACTTGGTGCTAACAGCGGAGGTGGTTCAAGTTATGCCATTCTTACCTCTTACATGAGCTTTTCCAGGAACAGCCACAGTTGCAGATGCAGGTGGCTGTGCCCGCTGTTTCTTCGTTCTTTGGATGACAATGTCACTGTCCGAGGACTCACTGATGTCTGGAGAAGATGAGGGAATGTCATCTTCATCCATGTTGCCATCATCATCCTCATCGTTGTCCTCCAACGTAAATACTTTAGGTTGAGCTTTGATAAAATAGAGTAGATATTACAAAGATCAGATTGTTATGAAAATATATCACACCATTCATTACAATTACATTATATTTTGCATACAAGTTGCTCCCAAATCACTCACATGATCTCTTCTTTCCTGTGATTTGCTCACGCAAGAAATTGCGCTCTTGCTCAAGATCCTTTATTATCTTTTCTTGCCATTGGATCTTGGCTTCTAGGAACTCCACTTTGGAAATTGATCCTTAAAAACAAGAGAGCAGGATACAAAAAAGATTATGAATTGACGGTATTAATTGAGTGAGACAGAAAGAGAATGACACGCATGCAACAAAGGTAGTCGACCAGATATGGTATGTGCCTTAATTAGATTTGTAAGCACAAACATGTATACTGTTGAAATCTGTACCTTCAATCTCAGGCAGAAAAAAAAATTCACCAAAGAAATCAAGTTCACTTTAGACAACAAAGATACACTACCTTAAAATGAGGAATAATTACCTGATCCGACGCTGCTTATGCTGCTGCAACTTGGAGCAGAGCCTTTATCTCCTTTATCTTCAGGACCTACAGGATGGCATATGTACAACAAAATGTATACATAAGAATAGATTACTTTAAATGTTTAAAGACATTTAGACAAGATAATTATTTAACTGTTACAGTTCCTTGAAAGATAAAGAAAAATTTACCATCCAGATCCTTTTTGGTCACCTCGGTCAACGAGTCATCTTTAGGGACTTTTAATGACATTTTCTTCTTGGCCTTAGGCTGTAAAATTATAGATAAAGTCACTATAACTGGCAAAATGTAACTTAATAATAATCTACACAAGATTTAAAAGCTCTTCTTGTTTAACAACTCCATAGTGCATAATCTATTTTTCTTTATAAAATGTGGTTCCTACCTGAGAATGGGACACATGTGCAAGTCTCAAGTAAAACCTAAGTTATTTTTCTTTGGGTATGTCAAGTCCTAGACAAGTCACTTTATTATTACAATTTCACCCACTGAATCAAAGAGAAGATTCAGAAGAGTTTGCCGTTTGAGCCCCCCCCCCCCTCGGTGGTCCACTCAAAATAAAATAAATGCATAAAAAGTCGACTAAGCTATTCTGGAGCTGTTACTCTCTGTCAAGTCAAGTCAAAAGTCATTAAAATAGCAACACGTGTCGATTCGAGTCCCATTCTCTGGTTCATATTAACATAAAGCATCATGCACCTTCACTCAGCTAGCTTAACATTACATTAGCTAATTAGCCTCGACATCGCAGATAAACCGGAGGGTTTACTACTTTAACTATGTCAACGACTATGTAAACAAAACTAAAGGGGACTTTCATTTGAAAGGTTAGCGCTTAACTTACCATTTTTGCTACACAAATTTCTTTCTTCACTCTCCAAGCCACGAAAGAAACGTCAACGGTCACCTTCTCCGGATCTGACAGACTGACTGGTGGCTCGCCTTGGATGATTGGATGAGAATGTCACATGACGGCAGAGTAACAATCAATGATTGGATAAGAGCAACACATCGGAGGAGCACGGCTACGGATTGGTAGATTCTCATGTTATTCATTACTCCACAAAGTGTGCCACTTAGCGCCTTTTTTGAAGCAGGACTCCCAAATTGTACGCATTCCCTTTTTTAAAGAAAGAAAGCAAGAAAGAAGAAAGGCCATGGTATGATATGAAAGAGCATGAAATTATGAGAAGATGTTAGGTTATGAGTTTTTGAGTCGAATACATTTTAGACAATGCCCCAAAGAAAACTACAGGTTCACCAGATGGTTAATGAGAGAAGGCCTTCTTCGAAAATGGATGAAATGCCCCTCTTGCTCTCATGTTATGAAGTTGAAACGGACCTACTACAAAAAGGAGGCAGCATGGTGAGTAAAACAACTAGACATGTGCCTTGTTTATTAATTTTTTTGTGTATAAGCATAGGAGAGTGTGCAGCATGCAGCCATCCAAGATCTGCTACACACAATATATATCATATATATATATACTGTAATCTACAGACATCTACAAAGTCACAATAGAAATGACACACAGCTGCAAATTTTAAATTTTAAGTAAGCTACTGTATATTTGGTAGAGATACTAAATATACAAAGTTCTACATGTGTACAAGATCTGAAATGAAAAATGCCTTTGAAAAAAGTTCACATTACTGGTCATATTGTTCACTTATGTATTATTATTCAATCAGCTTAACTTTAAAGTTTTATGTGCACAGGGATTAATTGATCACCCTTTTGTGCCGTGGCATAGTGACAAGTAGACAGCTAAATTTACTCAATTTACATAAATATCTGTCTCCCTCTTCATCTTCATTTATGTTACATTTTATTTAGTAAAGTCATTACAGTATCATGGGTTTTCATTTTTATGAATTAACCTTTGGATGTAATCTTCAGGATATGTCGAGATTCCTGTCACAAAGGGAAAACGGTATCGAGGTCCATCCGGAGGGGCTCCATATTCGAGAAATCGCACCTTCGGCTGCATACGTGGATGCATTACATCTACAGGTGCATGGTTTTACATGGTATAATAACAAAAGCCATCAAAGACAAACTTAAATTTAGACCATAATGTTTCTGTTAATATTTTCACTAGGGATGTCCCGATCCAGATATTTTCTGTTTCCAATCCGATCTTTTATATGATTTATTCTGCCAATACCGATTTTGATCCGATCTGATGCATATATTTTCATGCTCCCGCATCTTCCAGCATAGTTTGGGTAGTGCCGTGTTTGAATATAGTGGCGAGAAGGAAGTTCGTACCTTGGCTTCAAAAAGTTCATCAGACGATAAAAGCATTTGTTTTCAACGACACAGTGTTTGATGCGATATATGAGATATAGCCTTATGCGATATATTCCACAATCCTCTAAGTTATTTATATGGACTTTTTGCATATCCTAGATAGCTTCTCTCTTCTTTGAAATGCCACCAGCAGTGTATATTCTAATGAAAAGTATTCCCATACCGCAAACATGTTTTGTGCATCTATTTCATGGGAGCATTGCGCTTTATGGCAGTCGTAAAGCGAGACAACACTGACAACTAATGTGAAAAGTGGAACTTCTCCTGTCGTGACTAGCGGAATGGGAATAAAAGCTCAGTGTTTATACCACCATGAAAACTGGATTGGCCTGATCCAGATACTAAATCTGATCCTGCCAGATACTGTCAAAATAGGCGTATCAGCGATCGATACTGAGTATCTGCTCGGGACATCCCTAATTCTAACTTTACTGTTGGTTGGGATGGGTCCTATTAGAGCCAATGCTTACGTGACATGTTTTTATTCAGTATATGGGAAGAATTCTGAATATTAGTCGAATTTATCAAGTATGTGTAATTGTGTAAGTACTGGGTTGCGAAGACTCCAATGTAGTACAAAGGTCTCGTGGATTTTTAGGTTTTAGGTGGTTCCAGGAAATTTTCTCAAAAGAATTTAGCTTTTAAGATCAAGACTTCACTGTGCTAATTTACTCAGTATCCATTTTATTTTCTTACAACTCTTCAAAGATACAACAGATTTAATTTGTTTTGGGATTTCATTCTATTTAGCTCTTCATTTAGTGAATGCTCTTCACCCTACTTTGCTTTGGACATTTGTTGTTTCAGGTCAAATACACTTTTCTATTCAGTCTATGAGTATCTGCTGTGTCTGCAAATGGGACTGCAAATGGGAAATTGTGGTTATAAAAAGACAAATAATAACTTAAGAAATAGGTTTTAACCACTCACTTCTAAACTGTGTCATTAAAATATTTATCTGGTTGATCTTTTACAGATTTGCCCAAGGCCTTCGACTAAGGCAAGTGGACATGCTGCAAGAGGGAATTACTCAGAGTTCTGCAACTCTGAGTAAACTTGCAGACAAGCTGCGGAGAGTTTGCAAATCAGGAATGAAAAGAATGAGAAGAAGAGGCAAGCAGACTGTTGGACAAAGAGCGGAGATTGTTATGATAGATGAAAGCAAATTTGGCCATAAAAGAAAGGTATTAAAGTTATACTATGAGTATTATTTTGATGCCAGATACACAATTTTTGTGTCTAAAAGCATGTTTTTGATGTTGCTTAAGTCTGTCATTATCTCAGCTACTGTCAGTTGTAGGGGTGGGTGAAAATATCGATTAACTGATGCATCACAATACTTTCCTGTGCAATTCAATATCAAATCGAAAATCCTCTGAATCAATTCCCCTCCTGACCAATGAGGGGAACTGTACTGTATTTGTCATTTACATTGTATGGATAAAGGCAACGTTAGATCATACAACACCAAAATTGCAAATATTTTTTATTTTCAGATGTTTTATTACCCAAAAACATGAGTTGACATACTACATCTGGTCACATAGGCATGAAAATAAATGTTTAAAAATCTACAATAGAGTTCCTACTTCTTACTGAATTGATATTGAAGCATTTAAATTAATATTGAATCGAAATTGAAACGCAACCCAAAGAATCGAAATCTAATTGAATTGTAAGATTCTTACAGTAACAATACCCAGCCCTCATCAGTAGAGACAATATATATACATTTAAAACCTGATTTTTCCTTAGGTGCTTGGAGGTTTATCTCCTGGATCTCGAGAAGTTACATTATAGAATAAGATGCATTGTAGTTCATTGATGCAATTGAGAGGAATGTCATTTTTAAGAAACTGCATTATTTCTGCACCCCAGAATAGTTAGTCAACATGAACCACCACTCCAAAGTTAAAGAGAACTCTACCATCTCCCACCATTACTGCAGAATCATTTTCCTCCTTTTTTAATATTTGCTCTTGTGAATTTCAGTACAACAGAGGACGGGCAAGCAACAGGAGTTCCTGGGTATTCGGAATGCTAGGGATTAAGGATGACAGAAGGAGACCCATCCTTAAGATTGTGCCTCAACGTTCAACCAGGCATCTTTTGCCTCTAATAAAGAAGCATGTTCGTCGTGGAAGCTCCGTCATTTCAGATGGATGGAGGTCTTACCGCCGTCTTCAGGATGAAGGTTACAACCACCTGACTGTCAACCATCAAGATTTTTTTGTTGACCCGGTTACAGGTGCACATACACAAAACTTGGAGAGATTTTGGGGTATATGCAAGTCAACTATTTGGAGACAAAGAGGGAACCGCACACAAAAACTGTTGAGGGATCACTTAGATGTAATTGAATGGACATATTGGCGTGGAAACCATCACAGTAACGGACCACTTGGAATGCTTTTGCATGACATTAGAAAAAAATATCCAGTATGAAACCTGTCTGCAATGTAGATACAGTAAAGACATCAAGTTGATATGTATACTACAACCACTAAAAAGTTTGACAAACTAAATGTACTGTTTTCTCTGAGAAAAGGCTATTTTCATGGACATGAAGGCCAAATGTCAACTTCTCCCCTTGTTGATGAAATATTAAGACTTAAGCAAGCTACTATGTTCAGTTAAAATTTTGTTGTCTTTGAAAAGTGAAACTTTTGTGCACAGGGGAATAAATCACCTGATGCAGTAATAAGAGAGCAAGTTTAGGCCGTGGAAGTGCAATGTTTGTAAGGTTCAGTACATTCGATCAAACCTTTGCCAAGTCATGTAGAACTGTGCAGATTTTATTTTTATTTTTTTTTGTATTTTCAGAATTTTTTGTTGTGCAGTGTTTTTCAACATTTGACTACCTGTGTTATTATGCATTGTGATCAACATAGATTTGATGCCATATTTTATTTACATACACTGATAGAGTTGTCAGTATTTAAAATTTCAGGAAGACCCTTTTACCTGTTCAACCAGTATTTGTCAGCCTCTGGAAAACCTGAACCAGTGGGTTAATAAATGAGGAATTTGTACTTGTGCTGTCTTTGTTATTCTAACACTGAATGACAGGGAACCTATAGATTAATCCATTTTTTCAAAAGGTGTAACCCATTACTTGTTTCTTGCAGTAATCATGTGCTACAATATATTTACTAATTGGGAAAAGGAGGCAACTTTAGTTTAAGGAACATTTGTTGGTTAATAAGTGTTTAACTATTAGTGAATTAGTAATGATCAGGATGTCACTTTAGTATGGGGAACATATTCTAAGTAACAAAGACTTAATTAAGAGTTATTTGGACACTATCAACATTTGCAGTTTTGTGTTTTGTAATGTAAGAACAGACTATATCAATTAAGTGTTATTAAGGGAGAATAACTATTCTTGGGCAACTACAGTCTTATAAAGTCCATACTAAGCAAAGCCTACTGAGATGGTAATTAATATACAACAACTTCCCTACTTAGTGCTAATAAGCAATAATTCTGAGGTTATTGAGGATAGACTCTTAGTAAATGGCTTATTGGTTGTATAATAAGGCTATGCAGAATAAGACATTAATAAGTACTTAATAATGACTAATTAATGGCCAGTATGTTACTAATTTGTTACTAATTTGCATGTTAATTAGCTACTAATTAAGAGTGAATAGGTGTACCTTAAAGTAAAGTGTTACCAAAATTACATATATCATATACAGGCCTGGGACGATAATCAATAAGTCAATTAATCGCACGATAAATGAAAATAAACTCAGTCATTTTTCTTGCCTCAATATATCGCCAGTGTTATATAAAGTACCCAAAAGCCATACTTGAGTAAAAGTAAAAGTACCTTATTGGAAAATGACTCAAGTAAAAGTGAAAGTCACCTGCTAGAATATTACTTGAGTAAAAGTAAAAAAGTAGCTAGTATTTACTGTACTTAAGTATCAAAAGTAAAAAGTACTGTTAATAAAACGCAATCAGAAATTTGAGTTTAACATTTTCTTTATTTCTGTTTAAATTAATTTTTAAGTTTGCGAACATGCGATAGTAATTTGCAAAGTTTAAAGAAGTTTCAATACCTCCTTACATAAACCCAACCATATAGAAAAATACTGTACACACAAACATCCTTACAGACCTGCATGCATGCCTACAAACATTCATATCCACGTCCATTCAATATTAAATCATTCCTAATAAACTCTTGGTGCTCGGAGGTGATGCAAACAAACAAAAAACTTGATTGGTTGAACTTTAACATGACTGCAGTGTGACAGCACTTGAACTGTCCATCAGTCGTTACTGAACCCAGAAAAACTTTTGTTCAACCTCAAAAGAAGTTGTTTCTCAAAATGGTGAGAACTCAGTCTCACTCTTCTTGGACTGAAGACCAGACCAGTGATGCTAAACAGTCTTTCACCTGCTGCTGAGGCAGGTAAAGGTGTGTTTAGCTTTAGAGACGGCTGCACAAGGCTGCTACTAGTGGCTACTAGTCCCACTACAGCAAAACAAAGGTTGTCCAGTGGCTATTAAGTTCCCTATGTTACGTATTTTGTAACGAGTAACTAAGATGCTCAGGTAAATGTAATGGAGTAAAAGTATTGATTTTTCTCGCAAAATGTAGTGAAGTAAAAGTAAAAGTCATCAGAAATAGAAGTAGTAAAGTAAAGTACAAATATAAAAAAATACTACTAAGTAAAGTAACTAAGTATTTTTACTTAGTTACTATATAACACTGTATATCGCCATATGCATGCTTGTATTTGTTTTCCCCATTCCTTTCCTTCAGAGATGCTGGATGACAAGAGAGTTCACTCTGTGCATCGTCTCAGCACCTGGGCGCATTTGTGGCAGAATGAAATGAAGGAAGTGAAACATCCTGTCAGTCATTCAGGATTTTTGTATCTGTGGGAGGAGGTGGAGCCGCAAGCACACATGCACACACAAACAGCAGCAGGTGAGCTTAGAGGAGCTTGGAAATACTTATTGTAAAGCCTGAGAGTCCTTTTTATTTAATTATTTTGTTTATTTATTAGGGATACTTAAAGGTTCTGTTTCTGGACATTCCAATGTGAAATAAAACTTTAATAAAGTTTAACATTACATGAGTGGTTATTTTGGTCTCGGTAACATCTATAGTAATATTATTTATTGTCAATAATACAGTACAGTATGCGGGTCAATATATTGTCCAGCACAATTTCTTGTTGCCCCAGGCCTAATCATATATATATTAAATCTGAAATATCATTTGATGGCCAAATTGAGAAAAGAAGACTTTGTTTTAAACAATCAGTCATAGAACACATTTACTTTAAAGCAGGGGTGGGCAACTCTGGCCCTCAAGGGCCGGCAACCTGCAGGTATCAGGAGTTTCCCTGCTGCAACTAGGGTTGCCACCTTTCAGAAAAAATAATAAGGGACACCTACCACAGCTCATCGGGGCCACGACCACCACGGGCCGATACTCGTATGGTGGGCTCCTCACAGCAGTGGTATGCTTTATTTTGCACCAGTGTTTTTAGAAAAGGAGTGATCAATAAAACAATTGGTGGCACTTAAAGCTTGAAATGCTGCAATGAACACATTGTTTAAGCAACACTGTTGCGTAGAGAGTGCTGTTATTTAGTCTACATATGCTGTAATTACATCCATCCCTATTTAAAATAAAATGAGGAAAAAATATATAACAATGTGCCATAAGCACAAAACTTAGTTATTGCATTATCAATAAAACCTAATTAATGAGAAGCTGTCATGCACATATCACATGGCAGCACCAGCAGCCAAAGGAGATCTGTTTGTGTGGAGTGTGCAACAATTAACTTAAAATATAAGCCTAGTAAATACATGAAGAACTGAACGTAACTGTTAAAGTGATCTGCTGTAGACAGCTCTGATGTGTCCGAATCTGTGGTACACCTGTGTCACCTCAACTGTAGTGGGATGACAGATTAATTAAACTCATTTCTTTTGCTGCCTCTAATGACTTGAAAGAAAGTCAGGTCATCCAGACAGATAAACCACACCAAGAAAAGAATTTGTGTTGTGAAAACTGAACACTGTGTTCCTCAAAATCAACATTTTGACACAGAATACACAGAAAGCTGTACAAGTTTTGTTTATATAGGAAATATATTGAATGCATATAGGCTATACATAAACACCCCACACACACACACACATATATATATATATGTATATATATATATATATATATAAACATATATGAATGAAACAATATTAATTTAATTTATATTAATCAAATGTTAATTTAATCTATCAAATGTTAATCCATTTCTGTGATTTATTGTTTAAATAACCATATAACATTTATATTGGCTGCTATGGTTTCTGTATAAATGATCATTCATTCAAATTTAAAAAGTCAACATCCTAAACAATCAATAAACTAACCAAACCACCTTCTCCTAAACTTTCCTCTGACATCTTCTGGCAAAAACACAACCAGATAAAAACTGATCCTGTTCTGTCATGACTGATTCAGTCTCAGGAGATGAGGAGATGAAGATGGGACACTCACGTTTAGGTCGTCTTTGCGGTTCTCACGTGTCTGTGTTGCTTTTCTGATGCGTGATGATGTCTGATGTCAGACAGTCCACCGCGCGCCACTGAAAACACTCACCCACATACGTATTTAACAGTTTCTCTCATCATCTCCACTGACGCTGTCCACCCAAGGACGGGCCTGTTCCCACTCAGGTGTTTTCTTTAGCAGCGTTTTCGCTTTTGAGAGCATGCTGGAGTATCAGGTGTGGACATTTTAAAAGGCGCTGGTGCCGAGAGCGCGCGTGACAGCAGCACACGCAAGCGCGCAGGCAGCCAGGCAGAGATGCAGGACTGGAGGATCCTGCGATGATCCCGCTGGTTTTGGCTGGCTTTAAAATTTCCGGTGTTTTATTTAGCTCGATATTACTAAATTTAATGTTTATATATGTGTGACAGACATGTGTATTTGACAATTATGGAAATACGGAACAAATGGCGTCCCGTATTGGTTCAATACGGGACGCAACGTTTTATAGTCAATTAAAGGACGATTCCGTATTTTACGGGACGGGTGGCAACCCTAGCTGCAACACACCTGACTGTACGCAATGGGTAATTGTGCAGAGCTTGATGTTAAAGGAGTCATCACCCGGAAATCCCACTTTTTCACGTTAAAACATGTGTATTGGAACAGGACCTCAGTTAAAACGTGCCAGAAACTCAGGAAAGTGAAAGGAACTTCGTCTTTGAGTGCGGGCTCTCTCTTCTCACCAGAATCGGCCACAAGCACGCGCTCTGCTCAGTACGCGGTTTGGATTTCTTTCTCCAAAAGTGAACGTGAACTAGAGAGGCTGCTAGCTGCTAAGCTAGCGTCTTTAGCACCACCTGAAGGCAGCTGATTACCTGCCACAGAGTATACAGGTAACTCCGACGACTAGGAGGAGGGGGGAGATTGCCATGCTGAGTGGCCTCGGACAAGCTGCTAATGTAGCTACAGAAGCTACAGAAACTAAGACTGTTTGGTTAACTTCACGTCACACGTCCGCTCCTTATATTGGGGAGAGCGGGGTAATGTGATACAGTTTTTACATTTGCTCCCCTCTTGCCAAGACAAAATGATATATCAATAAAATTTTCACATTTCCCATTAACTCAGGATGTTTTCTAGTTATGGAAATGATCAGAATGTTTTCAGGACAAAGGGCAATGAAAATATGATTGTTTTAAAAAAAAAGTGGTCTTGTGTCTCACTTTACCCCAGCCTCGGGGTAAAGTGAGACAAACACGAAAAAAATCAGTGGGGTAAAGTGAACCAGTTAGTGGGTAAGCTGATCCTCTTACATTTTCCACTTTAAAACTACCATAACAACCCAAATTTAACAATTACAGCTGGACTGACAACCGCACGTTCCAAAACTACTGTTAGAAAGGTAACAGAATCATGGGGATGGTCAAATAGGCAAATTTTTCAAACACTTGAAATTTATCCAAAGTAGGGCTGCCATGATAAATCGACTAATCAACTAATCGTCGACTATCAAAATAGTTGGTGACTAATTTAATAATCGACAATTCATTTAATGTTTATAAGCTTTGTTTTTCCTCTAAAAATTGCCACTGTACCTTCTGCTGCCCTGTTTTTCTGTCTGGTCCGCTTCTAGAATTGTATATTGACATAAATGAACATACACAGTACCAGAAAAGCTTGAACCTATTTTTCCATTAGATTTAATGAGAACGTTTCCAAACTTTTGACTGATTCTGTAAATATGCTACAATTTTTATACCATTCGATTAGTCAACGAATCGCCAAAATAATCGGTGACTATTCACATTCACAGTGTGAGAACAAGACAAAGGACAGTCAGAACCAGCTGGTACGCAGCCTCTGGGTCAGAGCATGGAACCATCAGAACCTGTTAGAAGAGCCTGGGACTCTAAAATAAAACATATGTAACGTAATATTACACAAAAACATGTTTAAGACTAAACTAAACTGGTGCTTCATGCTTCAAGACAGTGTCTCACTTTACCCCACAGCATTTGTCTCACTTTACCCCAGAGCCACTTTTTTTGAAAAACAACATATCTTGCAATTCCGGCTAATCTTTAACCAGCATCAAGTACATGGTTTTACATGCTGGTTCATCAACATGCTTGATATAAGTTTTTCTACCTGAATCAATTTGCTTTGACACTACAGCTGGTAAGTTCACGGCAAGAAAATGTACTTTTACATGCAAAAAACACACTTTTGTGAAAAAAAAAACATACTTAACATCGCACTAGCACAACTTCTCCTTCCTTGTAAGTGGGTAATGGGAGGAGCTTGAAAACATACTGGTTGCCTGACCACAAATGTGTTTATTTGCCGAGAAATAACGGGTGTCTCACATTACCCAGCTCTCCCTTCATCAGAGTCCAGCCCTTTTACTCCACGGATCCTCTCCATCAACCGTGCCGTTACGTTTTTATCACGTTTTTCTCTGTTGGGACATCATTTCCTTCACTTGCTCTATCCTGATAAAACTTTGTTTTGGCTTTGACGTTTGCCTCGTGAACGCGCTTACAGACAGCTCTAACTCTCGTGCGTATTCTCGCGACAAACAAAAGTTGGGGATAAAAAGAGGTTAAAATGAGCTCATTAAATTTCCGTCCCACCCAACTAAAATTAAAAATTCATTTGAAGATAATTTAAGAAGGATTGTGTTATGACACCTTTAAGCACAACCCACAAGGAGTGTTGCCACAGGGAACTCCAAATACTTGCAGGATACTGGCCCTCGAGGACTGGAGTTGCCCACCCCTGCTTTATATATGAGCTATATGCACAACTCCACTACTTCCCTGAGCTTAGTAATGCTACTCTGTTTCCTGTCTTTCATTATTGGAGAAACTGATTAATCCAGGTGTGCCTGATCTTAGTTACCACGACATCAATGGCCAGACACATCAATCAATCAATCAAACTTTATTTATATAGCACTTTTCATACAAATAAAATGCAACTCAAAGTACTTAACAAAAACAAAGACAATAAAAAACATGAAACCCTCATCCCTCCCACCCCCACAAAAAGACCAACAAACATATACATACTGTAAGCACACATACATGCACACATCCATGCACGCACACATGCACACACACACACACGCACAGAGCACCCAGCCAAAAGAAAAAAGTCTAATACAGTAACAGATACGGCAACATGGCAAAGCACTGAGGATCCAGGTGAGGAAAAACAACCTATAGGGGGGGCCATCCACGCCGAGAGGCGCCACAGCCAGAAGCCACAGGGAGCACTGCCAGAGAGACCCCCTGAACCAAACAGTCCAGGACAAACCCCACACATGGTGTGGATCTGGATCACATCTGGATTAATCAGTTTATCCAATAATGAAAGACAGGAAACGGGAGCACAACTAAGTTCAGGAAGTAGTGGAGTTGTGCATATAGACCATTGCAGTGTATTTGTT
Organism: Atherinomorus stipes; assembly: GCA_023101725.1. Classification (NCBI taxonomy): domain Eukaryota; kingdom Metazoa; phylum Chordata; class Actinopteri; order Atheriniformes; family Atherinidae; genus Atherinomorus; species Atherinomorus stipes. Next base: position 15,544 of record JALJCO010003487.1, read on the forward strand.
ATGGGAATGGAGCATTATGGGAAATTCTGAAGGCTAGGCTGTCTCGTTTCACAAAGGTTCAGGTGCTTAGAAGTGTGCAGACTGTGTAGGGCACTCCATAGCCTATGTAGTCTGCACACTTTGAAGTTTGCAGACCCTCAAATGAGACATACTTACAGAGTAGAGAGAAGCCCAGTCCATCAACCCTGACCTATTAGCAGCAGATTAAAGGGATGGATAAGGGTCACCAAGACTTAACTATAAAATTTATCAGGAAGGAAAGTTTGAAGCCGATTTGATAAGTTTCGAGACCCATTTTGTCACCTTACTCTAGAAACTTTCTCAAAAACCCTGTTCTAGTCTTCTGCCCCCTAGTGGATATTCTCGGCACTTCAGTAATTCTGTCATGTTACATGGCAATATTGCCATGTGTACAATATGTGCAAAAATTCTTTGTACTTGATCTTTTACACTTTGTTAAATGGCTAAACAAAGACTACAGATTTTAGAAAACAGGAATTTTTCTGGCCATATTTTTGTGGCCAGAAGTTAAAAGGTTTTTCATTGCTGCGCTATTAGTGATGTCAAAACATGGACGATTTTTCACTTTCTACTCTGTTTCACTTGTATAACACATATTAGAACTGTGTTTGCATCCCTTATGTTTAGACATGTGGATCAACTCTCACTCTGGCAGTTAAGTGTTGTGTTTCGCTTTAATCCAGGCCAGATAGAGTTCACAGTTGATATCCAGCTTACAAGTTTTGGACGGCAGGACTAACTGTAAAATCCTCTTTTATGAGCATCTCAGCTAGTCAAGATTCCCAAACATGCAGCTGTCTCCTGCTTGCTCGACTTAATTGTGTGAAACTGGTTTGGTTTTTGGAAGGTCTGCCACTGCAGAGAGCAGCTCCACCCTGCCACCCCACCTACCCAGCATTCCCTCCACAGCTGACTGTCATTACTATCACTGCTCCCAATTAGCCTGATCGCAGAAATTATAGGTCCTGAGAATCTGTTTAAAGCGCTGATTTAATTAGGCAGGCGGCTTTGGGCATGAATCAGAGTAGTTAAGTAATGGCTGCCACACATGATGAGTGGGGGCGGAGCTTCAAAAGCACTTAACCCAAAGCAGATGAAGGGGCTTAAGACTCTACAACACTTATCTCATGTGTCTGAGGGCAATCACAACGCCACTTCAACAATAGCTGGGGCTGACTTTTATCAACACAACACTCATCAAACCACAGCGGAGTTACAGATGGCAACATCAGAGGAACTCAACAGATTTTAAGAATCAAGGGAGGAGGAAACGCTTGTGTTGAAAATAAAGACAAAATACTTAGAATCCGCTTAGAATGACAGAAGGTGCAAACTAAAAGCTCCTGGGTCAAAAATAATAAATTATGGGTTATTTTTGACCCACTGCTGGATTAAAAAGGGAACAACTAATTTCTGGGTTATTTTGACCTAGAAAATTGGGTTATATTTTTTTTACCCAACTTTCGGGTTAAATATTTTACCCATAAGTTGGGTTATGTTGACTACAATGTTGGGTTATTTTAACACAAAAGCTGGGGCAACAACTCAACAACCCCAAATGTCTGGGTTGAAATAACCCAGAAAGTAGTTGGCCCCTTTTTAACCCAGCAATTTAACCCAGGATTATTAGTGTGTAACCCCTGTTATAACATTTCAGCCCAGTACCGCCTAAAACAGGGATGCGAAACATAATCTCAGGGTCCATGTTCAGCACAATCGGACCTCCAGTGGTCTGGAACAGTAAAATAACTGCATAATAACCTAAACACTAAAATCTCCTGGGTCAAAAATAACCCATTTTGACCCAATGTTGAGTTTAAAAGGGACTAACCCAGAAAATTGGGTCATTTTTTGACCCAACTACAGTGTTGGTTTATTTTAACCCAGAAGTTGGGGCAACAACCCAAACGTCTGGGTTGAAATAACCCAGAAATGAGTTGGTCCTTTTTTAACCCAGCAGTTTGACCCAGGAATTTTTAAGTGTGTGAAATAACCACTCAGCCATAACATTTAATCCACCTGTCAGGTGATCAATACCAGTACTTCTTTAACATTTCTCAGTCTTGTACCCCCTGTAGAAACATTTCAGCCCAGTACCCTCTAAAACAGGGATGTGAAACAAAAGTGCAGGAACCACATTCAGCACAATCTGACCTCCAGTGGTCTGGAACAGTAACATTTCTGCATAATAACCTACAGTCTGCAGGACACGGCCTCCATGCTTCACAGAAACATCCTCACATTTTCATCCATCTGACCACAGAACAGGTCCCACTTTTTAAATGAGCTTTGGTCCAGAGAAGATGGATGGTGGTGTTTCTGGATCCTGTTCACATATGGCTTCTTCTCTGCATGACAGAGCCTTAACCTGCATTTGTGCGTTCCAGGGTGAACTGTGTTCACAGACAGACATTTCTGAAAGTCTTCTTGAGTCCATGCAGTGGTTTCAGTAGAGAATCATGTCTGGTTCTGATACAGTAGATCAGTAACATCCAGTTTGACCTTTATTCTTATCCAATGTGCAGAGATTCCTCCTAATTTTCAAAATCTTTTGATATTATCCGCTGTACATGGTGGATCTTCAAAGGCTTTTTTAATTAAAATGTTCCATAATTTTTTGGCCTCTCTTAGATGCTCTTTTTATATCCAGTCATGTTACTGACCTTTTAAACTAATTGGTTGTTAAATGCTCCTCCCGTTGTTTTTTATTTGTACAGTTAGTTCTCCAGCCTTTTGCTGCTAAAAATGAGCTCATGTTTTCCAGGAAATGATAAAATGTCTCAGTTTCATCATGTGATATGTTGTTTATGTTCTGCTAAGAATTGAATATCTGTTATTGTAAATCATTGTATTCTGTTTTTATTTACATTTTACACAGCTGCCCAGCCTCTGTGGAGTTGAGGTTATCCGTAATATTTTATTTATTTAACTTCTGCCTGCTGGAAATAACATAAGCAACAACCAAAATAACTGATGTTAACAGATGGATGATGGAAATATATAATGAAAAACCAGCTATGATTTGCTTCAGATGATGCTTAACTGCTTGTATGGGGAAGAATATTTAATCTGATGAGGAATTCTCCAAAATCCCCCCCCCAAAAATACAAGCGGGAAATCTTTGAATATGTTTGCTTATCAAACAAGAAACAGAAAGATGAATTGAAGACTTGAGATATTTGCTCCTCAAATGATTTTTAGCAAATACAATAATTATGTTGATTTAACTTGAAGGGCCATGCATTTTGTTGTAATTAATCATTTAATTGCTATATTAGGTTATTTTTATTCATCATTATTATTATCATATTTGAAGTGAATAACTTTTTTCCATTTAAGAGAACACAAAGCTGCAAATGAAGAATATTTGATTCCTTTTTCCTCACAGAGCTCAATGAATGAGGCTGTTTGAGGAAACAGCAGCTGATCCCAGATCAGAGCTCACGCTTTAATCTTTATGAATCAGAGACGTCAGGAAATCATCCTCAGATGTTCCTCCATCACTGCAACACCACATTACAGGAGGGGTTGCTCGTGCAGCTGATCCGGTTTCTGCAGAACATCACACAGCTGGTGAGGCTCTGGATGTGGAGCCACAGCGCCCCCTGCTGGAACAGTCAGGGATGAAGCTTTTCCTCTTTATCCTCTAAACTTACACTATTTTTTCTCATAAAAACATAAATATAAGGTTATTTCTGTAGATTTTGATACAGAAATATAATAGCAGCATTTGTTAGATGTAAACCAGAAACTGAGCAGCAAGGGATTATTCATTTGTTTTAATTTTTAAGAAAATAGACAGACAAAATCCTGGAAGGGCTGTTGGATTTTTTTTTTTCAGTTTAAAATAAAATAAAATAAAATTGAATTAAACAAAATAAAACAACAAAAAATAAAATAAAATAATTATTTTTTAAAAGAAAAAGATAAACATATATAAAAATATATATCAATGTATGGTGATTCTATAGCAGTTTTTTGGACAGTTGGCCTGGACAGTTTTTGTTTTGAAGATGCAAAGAGTATTAAAGACATGCGAGGGGGGAAAACATTTCAAATCATTCAAAAATGTGCTGCAGAATTATTGCAGAGTTATACAGCTAAAATGATCACCAAGTTATACCAAAAAAGGGGCAAAAATGGCCTAAAATGTCCCGATGAGGGATCGAGGGTTAAAATTCCCTGTGAATATACTTCTCTGTATCAGTAATTTTTATAAGCATGGTAGAATATCATCTGTATACTGTAGGTCTGCAGCAGCAGTCCATAATCACTGGTTTATTGTGAGGTAAATGAATCTGAAGCCAAAGTATGTCTGCATAAAAGCTCATCGAGTCATTCCTGGTTTTAACTGGGACATGATCCCTTACATAAACTCCACTCGTTGTGCTCGTTGTCAGAAAAATGTTTGCAGACCAGTTCTGAACTGGTTCCTCCCAGCTTTTATTTATGCATGGCACATCAGAAAGACATTTTACACAGTTTTAATATGAACCTCAGAGATTAAAACAGGAGATGGAAGGATGATGTGGATGAAACAAGGAGCTGATCATATCTTCCACCATCTGGTCTTCATGTCCTCTTCTTTAGCTGAGCTTCTGTCTGCATGTGTTGTCTACATAATTGATTCTATCTCTACTCAAGATCTATATCTGAGTCAGTTTGGTGTTAACAAAAGCCGTGGAGAGGTGGAACAGTGATGGTAACAGGCAGGACTTCTGACCCAAGGAAATACCAGATCTTCTTCTGGAGGATTTTTACTGGTTTACGGCAAAACATCCCCAATGAGGAGAAGATGTTGTCTACATTCAGTCAGGCGTTACCATGGAGATCAAACCAAACTCTGTCTAAAAGAGGAGAAACAGACCACGGGGGAAAAAAGTCCATTCCTGGGTCGTTAATCCAGGAAGCGGTCCAGCATCTTCTGGATGTTGTGGAACGCATCCCTGCCCAGGTAGTCGGCCTGCCCTGCCTCCCACATCCTGCGACGTTCCAGCTGCTCCGTCTCCATGTCAGCTGCCGTCTGCCACGATGAAAGACAGAATAAACACACACAAACATAAATATATATATACACAACTGTGTGAAAAAGTGTTTGCCCCCTTCCTCATTTCTTACTTTTTTGCATGTTAGTCAAACTTACATGTTTCAGATCATCAAACAAATTTATTTGTGAGACAAAGATAACACAAGTAAACAGAAAATGCAGTTTTCAAATGAAGATTTTTATTAGAAAGGGGTTCCAAACCCACATGGCCCTGTGTGAAAAAGTGATTGCCCCCTAAACCTAATAACTGGTTGTTCCACCCTTAACAGCAACAACTGCAATCAAGCATTTGTGATAACTGGCAATGAGTCTTCTACAGCGCTTTGGGAGGAATTTTGTTCACTCATCTTTGCAGAATTGTTGTAATTCAGCCACATTGGAGGATTTTCCAGCATGAACCGCCTTTTTAAGGTCATCCCACAGCATCTCAGTGGGATTCAGGTCAGGACTTTGACTAGGCCACTCCAAAGTCTTCATTTTGTTTTTCTTAAGCCATTCAGAGGTGGACTTGCTGGTGTGTTTTGGATCATTGTCCTGCTGAGAACCCAAGTGCGCTTCAGCTTAGGTCACCAAAGATGGCCGGACATTCTCCTTAGGATTTTTGTGGAGGAGGAATTAAGGGTTCATTCAGAGAATGTTTTAGGTTGGAAAAGCCAGATACAAAAAACAATAAGTATTGTGGGGGTGAGGTGTTTTTTTTGAATGCTGTGTTACTTTTATGTAGATGTTGGGCCCCCCTTAAAGGTCATTTTTGTCTTTTGAGTAGAGAATATTATTTTGTAATGGGGTGGGAAGTTGATATGTGGTTTGGCTGAGATGGCGAGATGTTATTTTTTTTTTGCTGGGTGTGGTTTGGTTTGGCTTGCGTGTTTTTTTTTCCGCTGTCTCTTTTGTGGGATGATTGATTAATGGGGGGGGGGCGGTTGTGAGGTGGGGGGGGTGTGTCGTGTGTTGGTGGTTGGGGGGGTTCTTTGTTCACCACTGTTCCTGTTGTCACCATTTGTGGATTAATGGCTCTCACAGAAGTTTTCTGGAGTCCCAAAGCTTTAGAAATGGCTTTGGAACCTTTTCCAGACAGATAGATCTCAATGACTTTGTCTCTCATGAATAGGCTTTGCTCTTTCAACGATTGTACTTCCTGAATTATCTGTTTGTTTTGTTTTATTTGTTATTTGGGTGTTTGTATTTTGTGGTGTTAATAGGGGGATTGTTGGGTGTTATTTGGTGTGTTGTTTTTGGTTTTTGGTTTATTTGGGGTGTGGTTTTTTGTTTTTGTGTGTATATTTTTTGTTTTCACTGGACCAGGTGTGTAGTCATTTCGTGCAGGTCCATTCCTGCATTTTTGTTTTATGTTATTTGTATAAATTGGGAAAATAAGAAAAAAAAACTAATCCAATTAAAAAGGGGGGGGGGGGGGGTTTAAAAATGTCACATTTGGTTAAATAGTTATCCTATATGAAAATAGGCAACACGGGGCAGATATTAAGTTAGAATATGAGATGTGTATAAAATTTTAGGATCAGATTGTCTAGCTTTTGATCTTGTCTACTAAACTTCCTAGGAGGTCTATTTAGTGATTTCTTTTAAATTCACTTTGGCTTAATTATCAGCTTTAAATTTTAAAAATTAATTCATCTTTAAATTACAGGGCCATGGCTTTGTTTCCATCCCCCAAATCTTTTCAAGTTATTTTGTGCAATTTGGCTTTCTCCTTTCAGTTATAAATATTTGCGCAGGGGGTAAAATAATCGTTGTGTTGTGTGATATTTTATCTCATTCGGTGGGTTTTTTTTTGCTTTGTCCCTCTTCATGGATTTTCTGTTTACTTATGTTATCCTTGATCAATTAAATTTTTTTTGAAATTAAATATTTTTTTTTTTTTTTTTTCTGTATTATATATATATATATATATATATATATATAATTTTTAAATAAATATTACACAAATAAAATACAAATAATACAAAATTTAGGTTTTAAAAATTCACATTTCTATGTTCTTTTCATTTCCAGGGCAGTCAATTGGTCAGGTCCCTATCCTCCCACAATCCAGCCAAATCTTTAATTATCTTTTTTTTGCTTTCTCATTTCTTCATCAATATTCTTTTAAAAATATTTTTTTACTATATTTTCATCTCTCATTCCCAAAACTAGGACATTCAATTTTACATTTCAACTCTATACAAAATACCTCTTTCCATTTCTCACTATAACATAGTGTTTCATTTTTTTTGTGTGGTGTCATATACTCGATAAGATATTAAATTAATGTTCTTCTCCGGGTGTGTTTTTCATCTTTGGGCGTTTTAGTATTTTGTTTGGTGTTTGATTTGTGGTTTTTCCTCAATTGGTTTTATGTGGTGGTTTTTTTTTGCCTTTTTTTTTTCCTTTTTTATAGTGGTTTTATTTTTTTTTTTTTTACTGTCTATGCTTTCAGTTATGTTCTTCTTGTTTTTGGTGTTCCTCGTATGTGGGATCCCAAGATATTTTTCGTCACTTCAGCGTGAGGCCAGATGTTCTTATGTTTTATTTCCATTTTATGCTGATCTTTCAGTTAAAGAGACAGATATCAGTGACAAACGGTCTTGGAGTTGCTGTTAAGTGGTGGCAGTATAATTGTGTGGGCGTAATTGTGAGTAACGTATGAAAGAGTGTGATAGGTCCATGTGCTTTCTGCTATGTATGTTTATGTGTGATGGTGTATGTACATCCTTGTTTTCCACATATTGTTTTTATTATTTTTCCTAATAATGTAAAGCCTTTGCATTGCTTTTGCATGAAAGGTGCTTTATAAATAAATTGATTGATTGATTGATTGATTGATTGATTAGTGGAAGGGGGTGAAATATAACTTCAAAATGAGTATAATATCTATAAAGAAATGTAAATAATACAGCAGGTATCCGTGCAGAGTCTCAGAGTGGCCAATTTATGAGAGAACTTGCAGTTTTGTAGCTTTAGTTCTCATTAAGCTACAGCGGCTGCAAATGCTCTGTTTGGTTTGTAAGAATATTTAACCTGTGTTAAATAGTGGTGTTTATTTTTCTTTGCTGATTGTTCTGAATTCCATCTGTTTTTTTTGATTTTTTTTCGCTGAAAGCAGAAATAGGCCCCACACCTAACTCAAGCCTTTTTTTATGTGCAAAGCTGCAAGTTTACCTGCTTTTCAGATGCACTAAAATATCGCAAAAACAGCCGGTGCTATCTGTCATGGTTGACAAATCGCTATGCGAGGGCTAAATTAATATATTTACATTTTCTTCTCACATCGCCGCACAATTGCGTGTAAACGCCCCCCATATTGCATATTAATTGCAGTAGATGTACTACTTAATAAGAGGTGCTGTTAGCATTTAAAGATGCAACCCTTTTTGCATGCTGTTAGTAGATCAGTTGCAATTTTGTGTGTGTGTGTGCAATGAGATTTATGCGTTTTTATACCGCAAACTTGATAAATGTGGCCCAAAAGACTCTGAAGCTGATCAGTTTATTCTCCAGGTAAAAGTGCAACATTTCATTTGTGAGTCAGTGATTTGTAACTTTTAAGTTGAGGTAAAAATCTGGTTTTGTCATGACAACATTGACTCCAGTTCAGTGTGAAGATGGATTAGTTAGTTCAATCACTTCATTCATAGCTTTAAAAGCAAAGTCTACAAACTGCACAAAAAGACTTCAAGAAATGTGTGTGTGTGTGTGTGTGTGTGTGTGTGTGTGTGTGTGGGGGGGGGGGGGGGGGGGGGGACACTTCATCAAATAGCATGATTTGTCTTTTTAAATGGATAAATAAGTGCTTTTCTCCACTTTACCTGAAGCTGGCATCTATCTATCTATTTACCTTCTTATTTCAGTGAAGGGGGCTGGAGCCAATCCCAGCCACTCCAACAGGTCTCTTTAAAGGTACAGTGTGTAAAAAGTCAAAGGTCAATGGAGAAAAATGTGATATATATTTCGCTTTTGTTTTCTATTGATGTGTAATCGCTGCCTAGAATACTGTTGCATTTTTATTTTCTTAGATGAGTCATTTATATCTACTTGCTGCGGGTGCCATATGAACTGCATATTTGTTCCACCATTTTTACTACGGTGTCCCTAAATGGACAAAACAATGTGTGTGAGTGGGGCTTCCTCTGAACTTTAAAAGTGCTGTACCAGCTTTTGTTTAATGGGAGTTAGAGCACTTATTGGATCAGTAATTCCATTAAGGCGGAACACTACTGAGCAAATAGGGTAAAAATTTACTAACTGGTATCCCATGAAACTTTCCTGGTTTATTCTCCATTAGGGCTATCATTTTTTGTATTGCAGTTTTCTGAAATTTTATGTTTTATTTGCAAATTAGGTGTTTCAGCAAATGCAACCAATTTGGGGATTTAGAGGGGTCCATTTTATTCAATCTGTGTGGTGTGATATATGCTCGATGAAGATATTAAATTAAATAGAATATCTTCATCAAGTAGGAATGTCAGATTTGCTCCTCATCCTCAAACTTAGGCAGATTTACTAAGATCCAAATTTGATGTTTGGGGATAAACCACAGTTTGCAACTGATTTACCAAAAGTGAAGGAGCAAATGACAGCGGGTGCAAAGTGTTGGAAATGCCTGATATAAATGAAGGTTTTGCATCGAGGTTTGCAGCGTGATAATTGAGAGACGACAGCGCAAAAGGAAATATGACCCTGAGCCGCTTTTAAGAAGAGGCTGAAGACTTGTTTTTTAGCTAGCTTTTTACTTAATTATGGTTAAAAGCTAAGTTTGATTAAGTCTTTTTTATATCTATTTATTTTTTTTATTTATTTGTTTATTTCTATTTTATTTTATTTTTACTGTCTCTATGCTTTCAGTTATGTTCTTACTTGCTTTTTGGTGTTCACTCGTATGTGGGAGGATCCCCTCAAGATATTTTTTCTCGTCACTTCAAAGTGAGGCCAGATGTTCTTATGTTTTTATTTCCATTTTATCTGATCTTTCAGTTAAAGAGACAGATATCAGTGACAAACGGTCTTTGGGTTGCTGTTAGAGAGTGGTGGCAGTATAATTGTGTGGGGTAATTGTGATAACGTATGAAGAAGAGTGTGATAAGGTGTGTGCTCTGCTATGTATGTTTATGTGTGAATATTGTATGTACATCCTTGTTTTCCACATATTACTTTTATTGTTTTTTCTAATAATGTAAAGCACTTTGCATTGCTTTGACATGAAAGGTGCTTTATAAATAAATTGATTGATTGATTGATTGATTGATTGATTAGTGGAAGAGGGAATTGAAAATATAATCTCAAATAAGCATAATATCTATAAAAAATGTAAATAATACAGCAGGTATCCGCAAGTAGAGTCTCAGAAGTGGCCAATTTATGAGGAAGACACAGTTTTGTAGCTTTAGTTCTCATTAAGCTACAGCGGCTGCAAATGCTCTGTTTGGTTTGTACAGAATATTTAACACTGTGTTAAATAGTGGTGTTTATTTTCTTGCTGATTGTTACTGAATTCAACAATGCTCGTTATTTGCATTTGAAGGATTTTGAATCAGTTATGCGTGTCCAACATCGTCCCCCACAGAAACTGAAGCCTTTTTATGTGCAAAGCTGAAGTTTGCACCTGCTTTTCAGATGCACTAAAAATATACGCAAAACAGCCAGGTGCTATCTGTCACATGGTTGACAAATCAGCTATGCGAGGGCTAAATTAATATATTTACATTTTCTTCTCACATCGTGATCATAATAATTCGTGTAAACGCCCATATTGCATATTAATTGCAGATGTACTATATGCATAAGAGGTGCTATTTAGCACGTTTTAAAGATGCAACCCTTTTTACATGCTGTTAGTAGATCAGTTTGCAAATTTTATGTGTGTGTGTGCAATGAGATTGCTCACGTTTATACACGCAAACTTGATAAATGTGGCCCAAAAGACTCTGAAGCTGATCCGGTTTTATTCTCCTGGGTAAAAGTGTAACATTTCATTTGTGAGCGTAACATTTGTAACTTTAAGTTAGGGTAAAAATCTGGTTTTGTCATGACAACATTGACTCCAGTTCAGTGTGAAGATGGATTAGTTAGTTCAATCACTTCATTCATAGCTTTAAGCAAAGTCTACAAACTGCACAAAGACTTCAAGAAATGTGTGTGTGTGTGTGTGTGTGTGTGTGTGTGGGGGGGGGGGGGGGGGGGACACTTATGAAATAGATGATTTGTCTTTTTAAATGGCATAAATAAGTGCTTTTCTCCACTTTACCTGAAGCTGGCATCTATCTATCTATTTACCTTCTTATTTCAGTGAAGGGGGCTGGAGCCAATCCACCACTCCAACAGGTCTCTTTAAAGGTACAGTGTGTAAAAAGTCAAAGGTCAATGGCAGAAAAATGTGATATATATTTCAAAACTTTGTTTCTATTGATGTGTAATCGCTGCACTAGAATAACTGTTGCATTTTTATTTTCTTAGAATGAGTCATTTATATCTACTATGCTGCGGGTGCAATATGAAGGCTGCCATATTTGTTCCACATTTTTACTACGGTGTCCCTAAATGGACAAAACAATGTGTGTGAAGTGAGAACCCTCTGAACTTTAAAAGTGCTGTACCAAAGTTTTGTTTAATGGGAGTTAGAGCACTTATTGGGATAGTAATTCCATTAAGGCGAGATAATTACAGGAAATAGGTAAAAAAAATTTACTAACTGGTATCACCATGAAACTTTCCTATTTATTCCTCACATTAGGGCTATCATTTTTTGTATTGCAAGTTTTCTGAAATTTTATGTTTTAATTTGCAAATTGGGTGTTATATAGCCACAAAATGACCAATTTGTATCATTTCTAGGGAAAAAATCTAAACACAGGATTAAGACAGGTTCAAAGTTCCTTTTGAATTTTGTTCACATATTAAAGTCAAAAGTTTTTATAGAGGGGATTTTGAATGTCTCTATTTATCATTTCACAATCTAAAATATACTGTCAACCACCAGAAAAAAACAACATTTTTTTGGCATAGTTTTGGGATGAAATGTTCTATAAATCAGGTTGTTAATGAGATATCAAAAAATCCTTCCGTAAAAACTTTAAGAATACAGTCAGGAGCAAAACTTGAAAGTTTGGTTTCGGTAAGTGCTCCTGAAGTGGAGATTTTTACCCACAGTAAGAGAAAATGGCAACTTTAGCTGCATTTTGAGGGGATTTGGGTGCATCAGACAAAACATCATGAAATATAAACCCCTAAAATGTTCATTTTGAACATTTTTTTTTTTACACTAGTCTGAAAGAAAACATGTTGAAGGAAGGAAAAAAACAAAAATCTTAAAATTGACCAGGTGATGAAAAAACAGGGTTTTTGCCTGTAGTGTCTCCCCTTAAAAGACATTAAAAGGCGTCACTGATAGTCCAGTCATAGCTGCACCTGAGACCACTGGATCATTCACAAATGAAAACATCGTTATGTCTGGGAGAATTTTGGCCACTAACGGCCACTGTGCATTCACAATGGTGCTTGAAATATGAAGTCATTTGAAAGAAAACGTATCTTCTTTCAAATACACATCTTTACCACTAGATGTCATAATTCTTACATACTGTACCTTTAAACTTTATGAAGATGTTCTGAGAGCTTCTTGATTCCTCTAATCAGGTCACTTCCTTATGTTCATCTAATCTCTACTGCTATGGTGTAATGATCTTCTTGTTAGTTTCCTGGTCTTTAAAACTTTTAACCCAGAAGAAGTTTTAGCCCAACTCACAGCAGAAACATGAGGAAAAAAGTTTCCTTACAGGGTGAGCAGCAGTGGGGTCCCCGCTTTCTTCTGTAGGTGAGGGTTGAGCTCCGCTCCGGAGATGATCCTGACTCTTCCTCCGATAACGTGTTATCTGCCTGGGAAACACTTCCCACACACCACAGCATGTTACTCATCAGTGTTTACAACCTGCTGCACATCGTCTGCAGTGTGAACATGGTGCAGCTTCATCCAGGTAACTCTGGAAGACTGAAGCGAGTGTGTCGGCTCCGTCTGATCTGACAACCTCCACATGCATCAATCTTAAATGAGATGATGAAATGGAGGAAATCTGATGTGAAGCTCAAGGTTTTTTCCTCCTGTAAGATTCAAGTCCAATTCAGTCAAGCAGAAACCCCTCATGTATCACCAGCTGTAACTAGAAGAGCTTGGCTTCTAGTAACAAACCCTACAGTCCAAGTGATGAACTGCAAGCACAAACAACAATCTTAAAAAGGTTTTTTTACGCTGATTAATGGATTTATGATTGAAAGTATGGTGGACTTTTTCTGTGAGGTTTTGCTTCGCTGCATGAAAACTAAATAATCCTGCACATAAAGCCGTCTGAGCTCAAAACAACTGAGAGAAGAAACAGGAGATCGTTTTACCGTCTTTGCCTGAGTTTGTAAGTAAAGGCTGTCAGAGGGAGGAGCAAAATGAGCCAGAAGTGAGTTGGTGCTGTCCAGGTTTCTTTCTTTCAGGTTTCTTGGCTTCTTGGTGTTGGACCTGCAGAAACAAAGGCTGGATGTCAGGTGTTGGGATCAAGAACCAGGACCAGGCCGTGAAGCTCAGTAAAACTACTGCAGATTATGTGACAGATTAATAAGAGTAAGAAGTCATCTCAAGAGGCTGGACACACATTTATCATGGGAATTTACTGATACTAATCAACAACACAACTCTTTCAATTAGAGATGCCCGTTATTATCAGCTGATATCAGGCAAGGCAAGTTTATTTGTATAGCACATTTCATGTACAGCACAATTCAAAGTGCTTTACATACAACATTATAAGCATTACTGCGGGGTGAAAATGGGAAAGATGCATGATCTATAATTAAAAACATTTAAGATTAAAAAGGTTTTTACCTTTTGATTATCTGGTTAAACTGAGGCTTAGTAAGGTGGGACTGTAAATAAACTAATTAGGGCCCGATTTACGAAAGGTTTGCGCTTGTTAAAACAGGCGCTGTCTTCATTACGCACGCAATAATCCGCCAGAGCTGATTTACAAAGCAGGGCAAAAGGAGGTTTGCGCCTGTCAAGGGGCAAAATAGCGCCGCTGTCCATTTTGCGCATCTGCTCCAGATGAATATGCAAATTGGGCGTTTCTGCCAGAAAGCGCAAAATATTGGGAGGAGACTATGCAAAACCTCAGTTTAACACGCGCAATGTGATCTATTAACCGTTCAACGGAAAGCGGGGGGCAAAAAATTGCGTGTAATTTAGCACGTCTGAAAAGCAGGTATAACTGGCAGCTTTACGCACTGATGGCTGAAAGAATGCTGCACACAGGACTGCAGACATCGGGTCAGAATCATTTCTCATGATGTGTTCAGGCGACACGTCAAGTTTTCATTATTTAATTAAATAACAATCAACATCACTGTTAAACACAGATTATTCTAGACATGAACCAGAACATCTGCAGCTGCAGCTTCATGGTAGTTAAAGCTGACATTAATTATGTCTTTTTATCTTCTTTTACTTTTTGCCAATGGCATATTTTTAAATTAAAATCATCTCCTGCTCCTCCACGCCGCAGCGACTGCTGCTGCTGTTCTGAGGTGTCCTGTGTGAAGTTGGCCCCCACCCCACAGAAAACTCAGTGAAAATAACCAGTAACGCACAAACTATTGATACTACTTTAGTTTTGCCTGGGGTGGGGGGCAATTACACAGGTCCCGCGGCTGGCATTGTGCCAAAGAGCGCGCAGTCTGTGCGTAATATCAGATCATCTTTACCAGCGTGTCCTTATCCACGTCCTTAAACTGGCCTCTTCTTACGATCCACAGGGAAACCTGCTGCATCGTTTTTATTTATAGTTATTATATGAAGAGTACATTTGCAAAAACAGGCAAATGCCACTGTGGACAAACGGAGTTAACTGCTTTTGTTGCTGTCCGGTACAAACGTCCTATCTCCATTTTACATCATTAAAACCCTCCACTTCATGTGAGCTTGATTTGCTGAAAATATTAAAAAGTAAATGAAGAGTTTATGTGCAAAAGCAGTTAACTCCATTTTTTCTAAATGGCGTTTGTCTATTTTTGCAAATGAACTCCTCATATTTATCTTATATTCTGTTTTTTATTTGCCTCATTATATCTCTGAAACTAACATCTCTCTATCAGGATGAATTTCATTTTGCGTTTACCACATGCTCTTCTGAACTTTCCGTGGCGCAGTCAGAGCGCACGCTAAATCCTCATTTAAATCCTGCTGTTTGCGCCTGTTACAGATTGCGCGTGTAATCTTTGTAGATCACCCGCAAACGCTAAAATGACAGCGCACGCTATTTTTTTTTTGCGAGGCAAAGACATTAGACTCGCAATTTGGATTCTTTGTAAATCAGGCCCTTAGTGTTTCTAGACTGCAAGTCTGATATTTTTCATAGTTTGTTCCAGACATGTGGGGGATAGAAGTTTGACGTCTCCCTTTTCTTGTTGTGTTTCGCCTGGGGGAATAGAAAAGACGCTCCATATAGGATGCGAGAGGTGTTGGGTGGGTACGTGCTTGGTAGGTCACTGATGTGTTTGGGGTTGAACCAATTCAGAGTTTGTTTGACAGGCGGGGAGAATTAAAAGATCGATTCTCTGACGGACCTTCGGCGACCGTTTAGAAGCCGGGGAGTGGGGTGGGGTGGGTTCCCTTTTTTGGTTTTTGGGGAAACCCGGGGCAGTGGGGTTTGAATGAGGGGCAGCTGTTTAACTTATTTTTTAGGTAGACCAGTAAAGAGGCTGTAACAGTAGTCAAGCAGACTGAAGATGATTGCATGGACTGTTTTTTCCGAATTTTCTGAGAGATCAGATCTTTAATCCTTGAGATGTCTTCAGGTGATAGTAGGCTGATTTAGTGGTCGTGCTTTGATGTGTTTTTCAAAGTTTAGGTCTGAGACCATCACTACACCCAGATTTCTGGCCTGGTTGGTGGTTTTTTAGGTGTATGGACTGAAGTTCTGTGACAACCCTGCTGTCAGCTTTCTTGCTCCAAAAACAATCACCTCAGTGTTGTTTTTGATCAGCTGAAGAAAGTTGAGGCATATCCAGTCATTAATCTCAATACATTTACCAAGAGCCTGTACAGGGCCCCGGTCTCTGGTGACACCGTAATATATAGCTGTGTGTCATCTGCATAGCTATGGTAACTAATATTGTTGTTCTTTTTCACCTGGGCCAGTGGGAGCATGTAGATGTTAAACAGAAGAGGCCCCAGGATAGAGCCCTGGGGAACTCCACAGACAATTTTTGTCTGCTCAGATGTAAAATTACTTACTGACACAAAGTACTTCCTGTTCTCCAAGTACGTTTTACCAGCTTAGTACAGAACCAGAGAGACTCACCCACTTCTCCAGTCATTGGAGTAATATAATGTGGTCAACTGTATCAAATGCAGCACTGAGATCCAGTAAAACCAACACTGACATTTTTCCAGCGCCAGTATTCAGACATCATTCATGACTTTGGTCAGAGCCGTCTGAGTGTTGAGGTGCTGTCTAAAACCTGACTGAAAGGCATCATAACACTTGTTTTCTCTTAAAAGTCATTTAGCTGATGAAAAAATGCTTTTTCGATGATCTTACTTAAAA